>SZWC01004057.1:46809-81596 GCA_023375785.1 Penium margaritaceum
CCATCGGAAGCAACTGGGGCTGCCGGCCCGGAGGGGCCAGCGGACGCGACTGGGGCTGTCGGCCCAGAGGGGCCATCGGAAGCGACTGGGGCTGCTGGCCCGGAGGGGCCAGCGGACACGACTGGGGCCATCGACCCGGAGGGGCCATCGGAAGCGACTGGGGCTGCCGGCCCGGAGGGGACAGCGGAAGCGACTGGGGCTGTCTGCCCGGAGGGGCCATCGGAAGCGACTGGGGCTGCTGGCCCGGAGGGACCAGTGGACGCGACTGGGACTGCCGGCCCGGAGGGGCCAGCGGACGCGACTGGGGCTGCCGGCCCGGAGGGGCCAGTAGACGCGACTGGAGCAGCTGGCTCGGAGGGGCCTGCGGACGCGACCGGGGCTACTGGCTTAGAGGGACGGAGTGATGTGTCACCCGGAAGCGACAGGACGGAGGACGGACTCACCACTCCCCCACGCAACGGGAGGGACACGGACGAGCCGGAGCGGATGAGGTCGCGGGGAAACAGGTCTTCAAAGAAGAGGGCATCGCGGGACTCGACGATGCAGTGTCGGGATGGGTCCCAGAAGCGCCAGGCCTTGGACTGACGAGACACGCCGAGAAAGGTGCAGGGGCGTCCGCGGGGGGCGAGCTTGCCACCCTGCTGTGGGGCGGGCAGCCACACAACGGCTACGCAGTCCCAGACGCGAGCCGAGCGGAGATCAGCACGCTGACCGCACCAGTGCTGATAGGCCGTGGGGAACCCGGTTCCAGACCCAGGTCATGTAGGCCATGGCTTCAAAATAGAAGCCATCGGAGAGACCGGACTCGACTCGCATGGTGCGGACGGCGTCGGCCATGGTACGGTTCCACCGCTCGGAGACGCCGTTCTGGGCGGGTGTGTAGGGCGCAGACGTCTCATGGCGGATACCGCGGGAGGCGAGAAAGGTCGTGGCCTCACCCAGGTACTCGCCACCGCGATCGGAACGAAAGCGGCGAAGGGGACGACCACACTAGCGCTCCGCGAGGACAAGCCAGTCCTGAATGGTTCGGGCGACATCGCTCTTCTGCCGAAGGCAGAAGACCCAACGGTAGCGAGAGTAGTCATCCGTAAGAGTGAGGACATAGCGGCCATGCTCACCGACGGACTCGGTGGGGAGAGGGCCCATGACGTCCGAGTGGACAAGGTCAAGGGGGGGGGGACGCCCGGGAGGAAGATAGGGGGTACGTGGACCGGTGCATCTTCCCCTGAGCGCAGTCAATGCACTCAGTCGGGTACGGGAGAGGGAAAGTCTCCGGATCAAGGCCCTTGGCCGGCTGGGTGCGGAGCATGCTTTCTACTGCGGTAGAGTGGACGTGGCAAAGGCGGCGGTGCAAGAGGCGGGTGTGCTGAGGAGAAAGCGTGCTAGTAACAAACACGTGACCGGTCGCGGCCGACGGGGAGGAGACGGGAGGGGAGGAGGAGAGGCGGGGAACGTGCCACAAGTTGCCACAGGCAGTTGCATGCAGTACGACGAGACCCGATGGACGCAACGACACAGTGCCGACACCACGTAAGTGCACAACTTCCATGCTCATGCGGTCAAGGGCAGTCACGGACAGGAGGCTGAGCTCGAGACCAGGGACGAAGAGGACATCGGTCAGAAAGACGTCACCGGCCGGACCACGGAAATGAACGACGCCTATACCACGGACAGGCAACACCTGTCCGGAGCCCGTCCGGACACCGGAGACATCGCCGATGGGACTGAGCATACTGAAGGCCTCGCGAGAGGCCGTCATGTGATGCGTGGCCCCGGAGTCGATGATCCAGGTCTTAGCAGGGTCCTGGACAGGGGTCGCCAGATCACTCACGGTCACATGGCAGCAAGCGAGGGACGCGGACGCGGTGGAAGGAGGTGCGAAACGAGACTGCCAGTAGTCAAGCCATGCAATGTCGTCAAGGAGCGGGGTGGAGGAGATCATGGGAGACGACGAGACAGACGAGGAAACGGGACACGACCGCAGCTCAGTCTCAGTCATGCAGGGAGGGGCTGGAGGGCAGGAGGTGACGCAACTCGCACTTCCCTGGGGAGGAGGGCGAGGGAGGCCAAGCTGGAGTGCGATGAACTGCTCCAGCTGACGCTCTCGGGATGACGGCCCAGGAGTGTAGACGGAATGTGGAGTGACGGCGCCGGAGCCCGGGTAGAAGGAGGGCTGCGCTGGCGAAGGAAGCGGAGGTGCCGGCGGTTGAGGGTAAGACTGCTGCGGGTAGTACTGCTGCGGCGCATGTGTCTACGGGACAGGTGGAGCTGTCGGAGTGGCAGAGCTGCTGGACGAGGTCGGAGTGGCAGGACCAGCAGCAGCGATGGCGGCAGAGGCGAGGCGGCGCTCCCGCTGGCGTCGCATGGTGGCGATGACGCGGGCCTCATCCGTCGGGAGAGGGCACGTGTACCACCCGTGCCCGGGCTGGTCACAGTTGTGGCAGACGGAGCTACTACCGCTGGAACCGGTCGATGACTGCTGCTGCTGCTATTGCGATGGACCCTTGCCCTTCTTGTTCCGGCTTTTCTTCTTCTTCCCCGAGGACGATGGGGTAGCTGCGACGGGGGAGGCAACGGCCACAGAGGCAACGGCAAGGGCGGCGACGGCAGGGGATGCAAGGGCCTCCACGCGATGGAGCTGGGACTCCTGGCGAGCTTCCTCAATGCGGAGGAAGAGCTCATATGCCCAGGGCATGAGAGTGCCCTAGGCCTCCATGGTGGAGAGTACGTCCTGAGGGTAGTGGACGAAGACGTCCGCGTATGCGCTGGTGGCGCCGCGCTTGATGGTGAGGAGCGCGGACAGAGGGGGCAGAGCAGATTTGCCGAGTCGACGGAGGATGTCCTCCGCCCGCTGCCAGTAGGCAGTGACCGTCTCGGTCTCCCCCATGTGCAGGGAGTTGAACTCCTGGAGCAGACGGCTTATCGCAGCGTCTCTGGACGAGCGATGGGGTCTGGTGAGGACGTGCCATGCGGCTGCAGGGTCTGGGATGTTGCCAGCGGTGAAGTCGCCGAGGAAGGGCTCCAGGGCAAGGCGGGAAGCTGGGGGGCGACTGGTACAAGGTCGCGGACGGCGCGACCAGCGTCATATAGCTGATCGGCCTGGGTGGAGTCGTAAGGGAGGGTGTAGTAGGCCCACAGACCCTCACCCTGCGCCCAGATCCGGAAGCTGAGCTCCCAGCTTCGGAACTGCTCGCCGGCCTGAAGCGGCGGCGGCGGTGTCTCAAAGTCCTTTTGCCTACGGCTGGTACCCAGAGTGGGGCCAAGGACGGAGGTTACTGTCTGCCGTTGGTGCTGAGTCTGCTGCTGTGCTAGGTAGTATGTGGCGGCGGACACAGCAAGGCTAGCGTGCCCTGGAGGGATGAAGGACAGCAGTGCGCTGGTGGCGATTTGGGAGGCGACTGGCTGTAGCGCTGCAAGCTACTGTGTCAGGGCGGCGAGTTGTTGCTGAAGAGCAGCAAGTGGATCAGGGTTGCCGCCAACGTTACCAGTGGGCTGCTGCTGCTGCTGTTGTAGGGGCGGCGGCTGCTGCTGCTGCAGCGGCGGTGGCTTCTGCTGTATGGGCGACGGCTGCTGCTGCTACAGCGGCGGCGGTTGCTGCTGTAGAGGCGGCGGCTGCTGCTGCTGCTGAGGCGGCGGCGGCTGCTGTTGCAACAATCATTGCAAGAAAGGAGGGGTAGGGGTCCCCCCACCAAAGGAGGACCCCTCCTCGCCGGGACTACCAGCCATGACTTAGTGTCCCTTGTTTTTTTTTGTTTTTTTTTATGTCTTTGTGTTCCTGATGTCAGCAGGAGGTTGGGGCAGTGGGGAGTCTACCCACCCCTTTGGCCTTCCCCCTTTCCTCTCTTCCCCCTCTTCTTTTTTTTGTGTGTTGATGACGTCAGCAGTGACGTCAACAGAGGGTTGCTGATGTCAGCAGCGGCGGTTGTTGGGGCCGCCGCTGCTGCTGTTGGTGCTGATGCTGCTGCAGCCGCTGCTGCTGCTGCTGTTGCTGCTGCTGCTGCTGCTGCTACTTGCTGCTGCTGCTGCTGCTGCTGCTGCTGTAGCTGCTGCTACTGTTGCTGCTACTGCTGCTGCTGTTGCTGCTGCTGTTGCTGCTGCTACTACTGTTGCTGCTACTGCTGTTGCTGCTGCTGCTGTTTGCTGCTGCTACTACTGCTGCTGCGGTTGCTGCAGCTGCTGCTGCTGTTGCTGTTGCTGCTGTAGTTGCATCTGCAGCTGCTGTTGCTGCGAGCTGCAGCAGCTCCTGTGGCTGCTGCAGCTCGCTGCTACTACTGAGCGCTGCTGCAGCTGCTCCCTACAGCTGCGGGCTGCTGCAGCGAGCTGCGAGGGTGGGGTTCTTTTTTTTTGTTGCCCCTTTTCTTTGTTTTTTCTTTTTTCCTTGTCACAGCGGGCAGCAGCCCGCTGTCTGCTGCGAGCAGCGGGCTGCTGCTCGCCTGGCAGCAGCGAGCTGCTGCTCGCTGGCAGCAGCGGGCTGCTGCTCCCTGCTCGCTCGCTGCGAGCAGCGAGCAGCAGCAGCCGCGGCTGGCAGCTGCCAGCCGCTGCTCGCTGCTGTTGCTGCTGCAACTGGCCTCTGCTGTAGCTCACTGCAGCAGCTGCTGCAGCCCGTTGCTGCTGCTGCACGCTGCTGCAGCTGCTGCGTGCTGTGGCTGCTGCCTGCTGCCGCTGCGGGTTGCTGCTGCGCGCTGCTGCTGCTGCTGCTGCTGCGAGCTGCTGCTGTTGCGTGCTGCTGTGAGGTGCTGCTTCTGCCTGCTACTGCTGGTGGTGCCAGTCACTGCACCTGGGTGACGTTGCCGCTTGCGTCGTCACCCATAGATGTCAGACGCCGCCTGCCGCTCACCTCCTCGCGTCACGCGTGGGGGTCAGTGCTGCCGAAAAAATTTCGGTAGCATTTCCCCTGGCCCAGTGGCCGTGGGAAAAAATCTGACGCCGCCACCAGGAGGGTCAATGCTGTCGGAAAAAATCCGGCAGCATTTCCCCTGCACTGGCGCGTATGGGGGTCCGCCGGCTTTGTCTGGCACCTGTTCGCTTGTCTTCTGCTGCTGCTGCTACGCTCTGGCTCTGATACCAAAATGGAAAGTCTATGCAGCAGGTTGGGGCAGCAGCGTTGTTGATACAGCGTGCGGGCTTCCACGCTCGTTGCTTAAGTCAGCTGCCCCCTCAGTCTGCTGCTCTAGAGTTTAAGTCTGGAAGCTCTGGGTTTGTTACTCAGAAACATGCGCGCCAGAGTTAGCGCCAGAAAGCAGCTGAAAACTGATAGTAACTGATTAGGAAAGAAGAATGAACAACAATGGGAGACCCCTCCAAGTTCCAGGCCCCTCCCCACTAGTGTAGAAGTTGTTACTCAACTAACCAGCCAATCAGAAAATAGCTGTGGACCTATTTTCTGGCAGGCAGTGTTTTCTCGGTGAGCCCTGCCAGACGCCCGACAACCCAAAACCTGGGCGTCGTCCGTTTTGCCTGAAATCTGGACCATACCATAATACCAACGCTGCGAACGCATTCGTGCGGTCAGAATCATCTAGAAAAATAGTAGCAAAGAGTTATGGCTGCCCGAACGCAGGCAGTGCCTACGGTGGTCTGTGACGCCGAACAAGACCATGCAGCACGCAACACGGACCCTAGGCAGAGCATGACGACGCAGACGCGACGGGACGCGCTGGACGCATGCAGACAGCACTTTGCGGTGGCGGTGACCACCGGCGGCACGACTGCCGAGGAGGCCTGCCGATGGAGCTGAGCACGTCGCTGGAGAGAGGAGGCTCCAGCGAACTGCGAGTAGACCTCCGCGTGCGTCAGCTCCACCAGATGACGCTCCATCAGCGTCGAGTCTCGCCGTCAGTCATCTGCACGCCGATGTACACAAGTCGGGACGACACAACAGAGCACAATGAGGGATGCGCAAAAACCAACAGCCGTCAACGTCCTCAAGCTGCTGCTGAACCCAGGAGTGCTCTCTGGCACCAATGTTACCATTGCATGATTCTTCATGATTCTCTATGACTCTCTGTGTGATGCGGTAGATGCTAGGGCCGTACACTCTCACTGTCGTGCCCTGCATCATTCTATCTTGCCTTGCATGTGTTGGGGGAGCTGCATATTTCCCGGGTGCTGATCCTTAGGGGACCACCATGTCGGTCTTGAACCGTGCGTTGGTGAGTAGCCGCCCTCGGTTATTCCGAGAGGTCGGGCTCGACCCCCGGGTGGCGGCACCCACTCACCCGAGCTCAATGCTCGTGGTGAGTGAGTGCTCACCAGTACATGACTCTCTCGCTCCCCCCTCACCTTTTTTGTCTTGATTCAAGTGCAAGTCTTTGCAAGTAAGTTACCGCATCCATGGCGTCTCTTGCTCCATGTGCCTGGGCGCATTCACCCGCCGCAATACACACGGGCTAGCAATGTAGCTTCCCAGCAACTACTGGTATCAGAGCTGTGAGACGTGTTTCTCACTGCTCAGTGGTCTTGGGTCGTGGAGTTACCACGGTCCACGTCTTCCGTGGTCCACGCATCACCGCAGCTACTCTCGCAGCTGCTCATAGCCTCCACTTCCTACCCACCCGCAGCAGCAGTCTCAGCTGCCCCTCGGTCTCGTCTCTCGGGGCCTTGCGAGAGCCCTCTCGTCCACTCGCACACTCTCGTGGTCTCTCATTGCCGTAAGCTATCGGTTCTTCTCCCCGGTCCTCACACTTGGCCCGGAACCCCCACCACTCTGCTCAACAACTCTTGGCTGACCCTTCGGTTGTCCGCGGTGCCTGGGCGGATCTGTCGTCACTCTCTAAGCTCTCGCTCATATTCTCCCCTGCAGTTCAGCTGCATCTATAGCTGCAGCAGTCACCCTGGATTCTCCACCACTCGACGGACCCCCTGACGAGGAGCTCGACTCTCCTCGGGCTGCCGCACGTCACGCTGACTACGGGTGGGAGGCTCCAATATACTACAACCCTCCTACACCCCCAGACTACGATACACCCCTCTGGTTTCGCATGCTCGACTCCGACTACTGGCAAGGGGATCGACAGAGGGAAGCAGCTGCGTGCGAGGAAGAGATCACCCATCAAGTGTATACAGCGGACGATTTACCGCCGTCTCCTCCTCGCCCTACAACCATGCAACCCGCAGCCGGCACTCTGCCATCCACATCCTCATCCACTTCTAACACCACTGCCGGCCCGTCTCCCGCTGCCGCTACATCTGCATAACCGACTCCAACCCCAGAGGTGCCAGGCATTGTCTTTGTGCTTCCTGTGCACACGGACTCCATCGGCCTTGCAGGGGCTGTGCTTGACGCAGCATCAGGGGCGGCAGCAACCTTTGCTGCAATTGCCCGTGCTTGCAGGGCACCCACTCAGACTGCCGTGGGGCGGGCAGTAGACGCATACGCCCACGCAGCAGCCTCACTCACGCTGCTGGCAGCAGCTGCAGCAAACATCGCCACCCAGATCACGGCAGCAGCAGCCTCTGTAGCAACCGCAGCCTCATCCGCAGCTGACGCTACTGCAGCTGCCATTGGTTCCATCCGCGCCTCCACTGCATCAGCTGTCCTGACTCCCACAGGTGCTCCACAGGAGCTGACACAACACGTCACCACAGGGGTCCTTGTGGCATCTGCATCTGTAGCAGTGGCCGGAGCCACGGTCACCGGCCTTCTGTGCCTGACTGTGGCGGTTGCAGGGTGGGTGGCAGTGCTCTTCTCCTTAGCAGCTGCTGTGGTGGATCCTCTCTTCACCCTTCTGCCACGTCACTAGATTGGTGAGACCATCCCTCACCCTGACTTCTTCTTCTTCTCATTTTCTCTCCTTCCTCATCTAAGTCCTACCTTCCCCTTATGCTCTAATTCTCTCATCATGCCTGGACCAGAAGATAAGCTAGAGGCCCTTCAGGCCGCCCTTAGTGAGGCCCAAGCTGAGCGCCGAAAGGCGCAAGATGAACTTGAGCGTGAACGTGATGCACAGTAGGAGCTAGTCACCTTAGTAGCTGCATTAGTGTTTGAGCGTCTCCGCTCTATCCCAGCCTTTGCTGCAGCCCTTCCTACCGACAAGTCAGTGTCTACGAGCTCATCAGCACCGCTGAGTGGTGGTGCAACCAATACCTCCTCTTCCTCTCCTTCCACTGGGACAGCCTCTGCTGGTGCTCCCCCACCAGCGCGTCAAAAGGACTTTGAGACACCGCCACCTCACTTCACCTCAAAGCTCACCTTCACTTCCTGGGAGACACGCTTCAGTGCATGGGCTCAGGGTGAACTGCTGTGGGAGTACTACTCCCCCGCTAAGCTGCCGTTTGTGCCCCAGCCAGCGGAAGCTGCCCGTGCTGTACGGGCACTCATCAATGCCGGTCCCGAGAACCTCCTGGATGACATCGGTACATACAATGCCGACCCCATCCGCGGTGCCATTGCAGACCCTGTGGGTGCTTATGCACTCATTCGCCGCAGGAAGACTGTCACTGGACATGCTGCTCAGAGTGCTCTCACCGTGCAGTTCAACACCTTGCAGATGCGGGCGGACGAGACTGCAGACGAGTATTGGGCACGCAGTTTGCGTCTGCCGAGGGACCTTGGCAAAGCTGCCCCAGGTCCTCTCTCTGCCTGTCTCTCTATTGTCGCTAGCCTCATCCCTGAGCTGTCTGATCTCTATCTTCATGTCTCCCAGGAAGAATTCGAGCGTCTTGCCTCTGCACCTGTCCCTGCCGATGCCCCACCGGGCATTGGCCCTTTGTTTGACTTCACTGCTGCACGTCTCACTGACTAGTGGAACTCCCTCCAGAACAAACGCATGCATCGCGCCGCCATCGCAGCAGTCACTACATCCTCACCCCCTTCCACTGCTGCAGCCTCTTCTGCTACTCCCTCCTCTCAGGCTTCTGTGCACTCCACCCAGGGTCCCTCTCGCAATGGGAGCAGTGGCTCTGGCTCCGGCCGTGGCGGTGGTCGTGGGGGCAGAGGGCGTGGGGGTGGACGTGGTGGCAAGAACTCTGGGTCATCTGCTGCTGATGTCACTTGCTAGAACTGTGGTGCTACTGGGCACTCAGCGTCCAAATGTCCCGCACCCCGTGACGATGTACGCCTTGCCTCCTCCATGCGTGATCATTGGGCGCGCACTGGTGTTACAGCTTCCTCTGCTGCTGCCGCAGTGACGGTCTCATCATCCTCATCATCCTCATCATCCTCATCTGCCTCGGCCCTTACTTCTGCACTCGCCCCTCTTCAACAGACACCGGCTGCTTCCAGCCCTTGGGGCTGGGTGCCACCACCGTCTGGGCCCTACTACGGGCCTCCATCTTCCCACTACCCTGTCCCTCATTGGGCTCGTGATGACGGCCACTACTCTGATCGCTCCTCTGATCGCTCCTCTGAGCGTTCCTCTGATCGCCGGGACGAGGAGCGCACTCTTGAGCGTCGTCTGGCCGAGCTCCTTCAGCTTCGCACTCAGGGAGGTGAGAGTGTGAGTGGCCAACCCCTTGTGTTGTCCTGTGAGTATGATGTTACGCTTCGTGGCTCTGCCTCTGGTGGTGTGCAAGGGGATTTGCCTGATGATCATGCTTGGATTGAGGAATGGCAGTCTCACACGTACCCCTCGCGCCTTGGTCATTCATCTTCTTCCTCTCTCCGTGGCACTGTTGCTGTCTGTCTGGTTCTTCCCTCCACTCGTGCCTCACCCGGCCTCTGGATCATTGATTCCGGGGCCACCCATCACATGACCTCATGTCGCTCCTCCTTCGTATCCCTCGGGCCCGTCAAGTCTGTACGCTCTGTCCGAACTGGCTCCGGCCAGCTTCTACCTGTTCAAGGTGTTGGTGTTGTCCGTTTCATTGGTCCCGGGGTCACTGTGTACCTCCCTGACGTCTTGTAAGTTCCTGACCTTGAGGCCAGTCTTCTCTCTGTGACCACCCTTGATGATCAGAGCATGGATTTCTCGTCCAGCCGCGGTCTTGCCTCCATCTCTCTTCGTTCCTCTGATCGTGTTGTCCTTCGTGGTGTTCGCTGCGATCGCCTGTTCCGCGTCCCTCTCATGTTGCCATCACCTTCCCCTGCCTCTACCTTTGTGCACGTCGCTCCCTCTCTGTCTCCTGACCATGCTGATCTCCTACATCGTCGCCTCTGTCACATTCACACTGCTGCGATCCAGCGCCTCCTTCGCCTCCAGCCCGCACATGGCCTTGACCCTGCCACATTTTCCCCTCCTTGCACGTCCACTTGTCTTGATTGCGCTGCTGGCAAAATGCACCGCTCTCCCTTCTCCACCTCTGAGTCCACCACCTCGCATCCACTTGATCTGGTGCATGCCGACGTCATGGGCCCCTTACCCCAGGACTTCATGGGCGGCGTTGGTCGGTTCGTGCTGTGTCTCACTGACGCATTCTCCCGTTACCGCTTGGTCTTTGCTCTGCGGCACAAAAGTGATGTTACCGACGTCATCGAGTCCTGGCTCCCTCAGGCCGAACGCGCATGTCAGCGCTCCCTGCGCGTATTCTGCAGTGACCGTGGCGGTGAGTTCTATGGTCCTACGTCTCGTTTTCTTGAGTCTCGCTGTGTCCGGCTTGAATCCACCGCTCCATACACACCCCAACAGAATGGAGTGTCTGAGTGCTGGAACCGCACTCTCGCTGACGGTGTTCGTTCCCTGCTCTCCGCCTCTGGTCAGTCTCCCCTCTTCGCCTTTGAAGATATGTCTTACATGACGTGGGTCTGGAACCACATCCCACATGGGCCCCTTCCCCACACTGTTACCCCCTTTGAACGGTGGACTGGCCGACGTGCTGACCTTCGCCTTGCCCGAGTTTGGGGCTGCCTTGCCTCCGTCTGGGTGCCATCCGACCAACGTGATGGTAAGCTGTCTCCCCGTGGTCGCCTTTGCGTCTTTCTTGGCATCTCCCCTTTTTCAAAAGCGTGGCGCTTCTGGGATCCTTCCCGCTGCCGTGTACTTGAGTCTCGTGACGCTCTGCTTTTTTAACATCTGTTTGAGCGTGACGCTCCCCGCTTCGGTGGGTCCCTCGCTCCGTCTCTTCGGGGTGGGGGTGGTGGTTCTCCGCCCTCAGGGTCTACTGTCCCTCCCTCGGTACGTCCCTCGGCTTCCCCTGTCTCCTCGCCTGCTGACAAAAGCCCTCCATTGTCCTCGTCCCCTTCACCGGCCTCACCCTCCACGGTTCCCTTGGCCTCGTCCAAACCCTCCAGCTCCCCTATCGGCTCCCCTGCAGTCTCATCCTCCTCTCCCACTCTTGGCGCCGCCTCGGAGCCTCCTGTCGCCTTGGCGTCCCCTCTTGCCTCGTCCTCTCCATCTGGTTCACCTTGTTCCGTTGCGCCCTCCTCTCTTGCGCGCACTCCGCCCATTCCCCCAGTCTCACCCTACACACGCGGTGGCCGCCTCCGGGCTCTCCCATCTCAGTCTCACCCGGTCGTCTCTGGTGACCCTGGCCTCTGTGCCCTTGGTCTCACTGCCTCTGGCTTGGCTGCAGCCACTTCTGTTGTCCATCCCAGCACCACACTTGGTTACTCTCTTGTCGAACAAGAGTTCCACTCCGCGGTGACCTCTTCTGTAGCCGGGTACGTTGCCTCATGCTTTGCGGCCGCCGGCCTCTCACCCCTCTCCCCCGAACCACAAACTTTTCAGGCTGCCCGTACCGCCTCTGACTCCCTGCTATGGGAGCAGGCCATGAAAGCCGAGCTTGATGTGCTGTCTGATCATGGTGTGTATGAGCTTGTTGATCTCCCACCCGGTTGCAAGGCAGTTGCTGCCAAATGGGTGTACCGTCGCAAGCTAAACCCAGACAACACAGTTGAACGATACAAGGCTCGCCTCACGGCCAAGGGATTCTCTCAAATCCCTGGGGTTGACTTTGATGAAACCTTTGCCCCGGTCGGCCGCTACACCAAAGCCAGAGCTCTACTCAGCCTAGTCGCTCAGCATGACTGGGAACTTGAGCAGATGGATGTCAACAACGCCTTTCTTCATGGCNCGCAAGGCAGTTGCTGCCAAATGGGTGTACCGTCGCAAGCTAAACCCAGACAACACAGTTGAACGATACAAGGCTCGCCTCACGGCCAAGGGATTCTCTCAAATCCCTGGGGTTGACTTTGATGAAACCTTTGCCCCGGTCGGCCGCTACACCAAAGCCAGAGCTCTACTCAGCCTAGTCGCTCAGCATGACTGGGAACTTGAGCAGATGGATGTCAACAACGCCTTTCTTCATGGAAAATTGGATGAAGAGATCTACATGGTCCAACCACCAGGCTTCTCTGATGGCACAAACCGGATTTGGCGTCTCCACAAGGCCCTCTATGGCCTCAAACAGTCTCCACGGTGTTGGAACCAAGAAATCACAGCCACCCTTGAAAAGGGAGGGTACAAGCGGAGTGTAGTGGATCCAGCCCTCCTTCTCGGGCCCCCCACCAAACCGCTTGTTGCCATTCTTGTGTACGTGGATGACCTTCTTATTGCCTCTCCCGATGCTGCGTCTGTGACCGCCGCCAAGTCTCTGCTACAAGCGGCATACAAGATGAAAGACCTTGGTCCAGCCCGTGACTTTCTAGGGATGGAGTTGGAGCATGATCGCGCACGTCGAACCTTGCACGTACATCAGGCTGCGTATGTACGTAGCCTGGGGGAGCGCTTCGCACCACTCCTTACCTCCATTCCCATAGCATCCACTCCCATGACGCCTGCCGGGAAACCCATGACGCCTGCCGGGCAGTCCCTCCTGAAGTCACTTGATCTCACCAAGCTGGGGGAGGCAGTGGACGTGACCGATTATCTCTGAGTCATTGGCTCCCTGATGTACCTCGCCACGCCAACGCGTGCAGATATTGCCTTTGCTGTGAACTTTCTTTCACAGTTCTCCCAGTGCCCTCGAGTACGACACCTCGAGGCAGCCCTGCGAGTGGTACGGTACGCTCTCTCTACCCCTCGTGTCGGACTGCTTTTCCGTGCACAGCCCTCTGTTGTGGTGGATGGCTTCACGGACAGCGATTGGGCGCATGATTCTGATGCTCGCAGCCGCACAGGATATATCTTTCTGGTTGGTGGCACCGCAGTCTCCTGGAAAAGTGGCAAGCAAGGATGTGTGGCACGTAGCACTGCTGAGGCTGAGTATGTCGCTCTGGGCGCAGGCACTTGTGAAGCTGTCTGGCTGTGCCGTCTGTTGCAACAGTTATGTGTTCCCATCCGCTGCATCATTCTGCGCTATGATAACCAAAGCACGAAGGCCATTGCTGAAAACAGTGGCATGCATCATTCACGCACCAAACACATCAATGAGGAGCATCATTTTGTTCGTGAGTGCATTGCTGCTGGTATTGTCCAGATCGCTTGGGTGGATACACGGTCACAGAGAGCTGATTTTCTCACCAAGGCCCTCAGTCGCAATGTTTTCAAAAGTGCTGTTCACTCTGTGGGTCTCATCAGTCCGCATGATCCAGGTTGATTTCTCATACTCTCACTTTTCAGTCCCCTGTGTTCACATCTTGTGACCTCTCTCTGTGTGTGTGGGTTGCTTGTCTGCGGGTCATGGGGGAGTGTTGAAGTTCGTTGGCCACTCATAACTCTATGCCCACTTGTCTCACACATTCTCCACACACCCATGTACAGATTGATTAACAATGGTACTACCTGGGGAGATGTCTGACGCAGCCATCCTGGCTGGAGCCGTCAACGTCCTCAAGCTGCTGCTGAACCCAGGAGTGCTCTCTGGCACCAATGTTACCATTGCATGATTCTTCATGATTCTCTATGACTCTCTGTGTGATGCGGTAGATGCTAGGGCCGTACACTCTCACTGCCGTGCCCTGCATCATTCTATCTTGCCTTGCATGTGTTGGGGGAGCTGCATATTTCCCGGGTGCTGATCCTTAGGGGGCCACCATGTCGGTCTTGAACCGTGCGTTGGTGAGTAGCCGCCCTCGGTTATTCCGAGAGGTCGGGCTCGACCCCCGGGTGGCGGCACCCACTCACCCGAGCTCAATGCTCGTGGTGAGTGAGTGCTCACCGGTACATGACTCTCTCGCTCCCCCCTCACCTTTTTTGTCTTGATTCAAGTGCAAGTCTTTGCAAGTAAGTTACCGCATCCATGGCGTCTCTTGCTCCATGTGCCTGGGCGCATTCACCCGCCGCAATACACACGGGCTAGCAATGTAACTTCCCAGAAACTACACGTCCGTGCCAGTGAATTGGATCATGTTTGTTTGAATTGAAGAAAAATATTGTGTGTGTACGAGAAACTTTGTCAACCTGCTGAGAACTCAAAAAGGTCCCCATCGATTAGGGTCGCTGTCTACTCGGTCGCTCGAACAGTACATGCGAGGCTGGTTTCCAACGATGGCAGGTCGTCGCTTATGTGCAGCTTGAAAATAGGCATAAACTATACATAAAAGTCCGAAGTCGACATTTATAGTATACTGACAAGCGAAACAGGCACCTACCATCGTCGCGATGTGGACCCGTCACCTCGCGTCTATGCGAGTCGCAAACCAAGCAGTTCGCATATAGTTGCCCGTTTCTTAAATTTGAACACATTTTCCACTATTGAAATATTTAGGCGATCCTATCTGTATGAATTCAGGTTGACCCCATTCCTTGAAATCGACGAAGTGCCTTGCGATTTTTTTGCGATGCATTGTTTTGATGACCGTCCTTTCGACCTCTCGGTGTGCTGACACCCGTAACCCAAGTGACACCATAGCACTGCTGACATCGCATGGACCGTCGATCACACAGACAAAGCTGACAATATTGACACTATAGACACGATTTAACTTGTGTTTCTCTCATCCATGCTCTTGCCATCTCACTCACTCGTATCCAATTCAAACGTTGAACTTGCCGAAGGGGTCTTCGTGCGCACATAGACGCATATACAACAAAAGAATGGAATGTGGTTAATCCAAGTTGTCCAAGTGTTGGGCCTCTTGAACCCAAGTGTGTGAAAAAAAATTGTACCCTCACACTTTAAACTCGCATAGAAAGCAATATAATTATTTAAATGTTCCTCTAAACTCGTTGAACGAAAAAACGAAACAATTATGACGACCTAGAAAAGATCAAATTCGAATTGAAAAATTACTAGGGTTCATGGTAGAGTGAATGCTGATGGTAGTGTTCCCCCCCCTGTTGTGATGTGCATGCGCACAGTCTCACTGATCTGTGTTGTGACCTCTCGGCTGGTATACGTGCTTATGAAAACGACTAACTCGAGAGACGTTGACGACGATGTGCACTAAGCGGTGGAGGGGACGTTGCACCAATGTGACAGACATGGTTTCCGTCTCCTTGTGTGAAGTCTCCCACTTGGTAGCAGTGTGCGACTAGCCACTTTCACTGTAGCCACTTTCACTTATCTCACCTACAGTCAATGGCAAATGATCTGTGTAACATTGATCCTGCTTGCTGCATGCCCCGCTTCTGTTTCCACTACATCAACCTCTCGGGACACTTGGAATCTCCCGCCTAACCCGGACACAGTCCGCCAGGCGGGCTTCGCTCCTCATGCCTCCGAAGAGGCCAGACAAAGAGCTCAATGCCATCACGAAGTGTGTTGTTTATGAGAATGTGAACTTTCCACTAGGCCATAAGTCCATAGTTGCATGTTGGGTATGCAGGAAAAAGCCTAGGCCGAACGGCGTCATTGAGCGCTACAAGGCTCGCTCGACGGCCAAGGGATTCTCCCAAGTGCCTAGCGTGAACTTTGATGTCACTTTTTCCCCTGTGGAAAAGTACACCACTGCCAAGGCACTACGGAGCTATGTGGCCTGGCACAACTAGGACCTGCATCAAATGGACGTCAACAATGAATTCTTCCATCGTTGTCCCAATGAGGATATCTGTCTAACTGAACCGTCTGGCTTTGACGATGGTACCCACCGCTTCTAGTGCCTTTGCAAGGCCTTGTACAGAGACCATTTTGAAATCAAAGTGGTCTCTATACTACTCTAACTCAAGATTTCTGCCACCGTTGAGCGCAGTGGCTACCGTCACATTCCACTTGACTCTGATTTCTTTGTGAGTGACCTCGCGAAATACTTGGTTTCCATATTGGTCTATGTGGATAACTCATTGATCGCCTTGTCGGATCCCCAGGCTATCTAAGCTGTGAAGGACACTTTCTAGTCTCTCTACAAGATGAAGGATCTTGGCCCTACCCTCGTCTCCTTGGACTTGGGATTGAGTGTGACCTTCACCGTGGCATTCTCACCGTGCATCTGGCCAGGTATGTTTGCACTCTGGAGGATCGGTTTTCCAACCTTGTGACTGTATATCCCCATGCGTCTATGCTTGTGACGCCTGCTTGACAATAGCTTCCGAAAACCGCTGACTCTGCACGGTTGAAAGAGCTAGTGGACACATCAAACTCCTTCCAAGTCATTGAGCCTCTGATGTTCCTTGGTACCACCATACGTGCTGGCGCTGCTTTTGCCGTCTACCGCTTGTCCTAATTCTCCCAATGCTCGTGCCACCTCCATCTTAAGGCGGTGCTGCGTGTTCTTTGCTACGTTGTGCCCACACCCCGTCTGGGTTTGTGCTTTCATGCACAGCCTTCCCTCATTGTTCGTGGATACACATAGCGCTTTAGCCCAGGATTGTAACACACACAACCGATTGAGATACATCTTCCTCATCGGCAGCACCGTGGTTTCTTGGAAGAGCGAAAAACAAGGTTATGTCGCATGCAACTTGACTGAGGCTGAGCATGTCGCTCTGAGTGCATGTGTCTGTGAGAGCATTTGGTTGTGTCATCTCATGTACAGCTTTGCCATCCCATCTGCTGCACGAAGCTTTTCCGTGACAATGAAAGCATGCGTCGTATATCTGGACACGATGGCATGCATCACATCACACAAAGTAGACCAACATCAAACGTCACTTCGTCCGTGAACACATTGCGTGTGGTGATGTGTGCCTGATTGGAGTTGACACTCGTGAGCAACATGCTGAATTTCTCACCAAGGCACTTCATAGTAGGAACTTCAAGGTGGTTGCACATGCTGTTGGTCTTTAGTCCCTTCGTGCCGATTCTGGTTGACATGTGTATGTTTCCTTCCATTCTATCACCTCGGTTCCGTCTCGAAGGTTTTTGTCCTATTTTTGTTGTGGCTCCTTGTGGCTGCTTGTTACTTGTTGACGTGTGCCTGTACCCTGTGTGCATTTATGGTGTCTAGCGCCTACATGTCATGGAGGGGTGTTGTTGTGTCAATCTGAGTGACCTCTAGACTTGATGTCACTCATATTTAGGCGAGGTATGGTGGACAGTTCCCGAGGGTCACTTTCTCGGCGACATGAATTATGATATTTGCTAGTTCAACTCTCTAGAGCTTGCTTTCTTGCTCCCAAGGCTTCTTTTGGTTTGTCATTCAGCCACCAAGTGACCCATAGTATTTCCAGAATCCTTCCGGTTTATGTTTGGGAGCTGGTATGTATTTTGGTGCATTTTCCCATAGATCTGCTGTTGCGTTTGTGTAGATTGTATGCACGCTTGCAAAACCAGGAGGGTAGTGGATATCTTTCATTCTAGATCATTGTTTACTCTACTTCTTAATCTTTCAACAAAACCTTTCCTGTCTCTCCACCATTCTCAATGTCGTCCATCACATTGCGTCCCTTACGACCTATACTCTTACACAATATATTGCTAAAGGTGGTTTTGTCATTCACTCAGATAACGATATAGACCGTGCACATGAGTTTTACCACAGGATCAATAGTGTCCTATGTGATGGATGCATAGAGGTTTGCCGTATCGACCTCCACCTCAGCTATATCGTGCGTCTGCTAAGTCCCCACTTTGATTTTTTGGTGTACAAGGAATAAACTCTTACCAGTTGGGGATGAGTTGCACACGACAATGTTGTTGAGACATGCTTAGGCACGTCGATGTCACCGCTCAAGTCTGACGATGACACGCCTGGTCATGCACGTTTGACTCCGTGTAATATGCACAGAGGGGTGCGACACCAGGGACCTCGTGGTGTGCCAGTGTGGCTGTTGATGCCACTGTGGTGGTGCTGCTGCTATCTACCACTGTATGTGGATCTGCGTCACTCTTAGTGTTGCATGGGACACTGTCGAGAAGTGCTACTACTCCTCATACACCCCGTCGCCCAGATGTTGTCGGTCTTGAACACTATGATGGTGAGCCTATTACGATGTTGCGGCTACTACTATGGTATTCGTTAGTTAAAAGGTGAAGGCTACAGTGGTTTCCCCTGTGGAATACTATGATTGCAAGCGTGAATTAGGTGATGCGGCTATGATAATGTGGATACTATTGTAACGTGGCTACAATTGATGTAGTGTTGTGGTTGCGACGATTGCAGATTTTCCCATTGTTGTTGTGCACTCACTGCAACAATGATGTAGTTGCACCAATGGGGCCACTGCTGCGATCGTTATAAGAGTAGTAGCCATTGATTTGTGCAACTACTGTGGTTGTTTCTTTAGCATGACTGTTGAAGACGGTGCTAAGTAGCTCTGGTCGCTATTGTAGGAGCTCTGGGTTGCCATTACTATGAACTGCTGTTATGATCAACGCAGAAGTTGTTGTAACACAATTGTGATTACTACAATACTACGGCTGTGGGAATTGCGGAATCGTCCCTGCTGTCATTGTTGTAGTGCAGATTGTGCTATTAGCGTACCTTTAAGTTGTAGTAAGTTACTCAAACACCCGTGGCTGCCTCTATTCTTTAAGTGATATGGTTGTTCTACCGAGGGGAACACCTGTTGCTTGTAGTGCCGAGCTGCTTCTGCATTTGCAAGTTGTAATAGAGTGATGAAATGCTGCCACCTTAGAGAATGGTATGAAGGAGGCCGGATAAGTGTTAGTGGTGGTCACCAAGGAGTTGTAGCTATAGCTGTCCAAGGTAAGGTTGTGAGTGCAGCTGCAAGGGGGGACGGAGACTTCCACGATGAGTATTGTAAATGAGACGGAGTGGGCAGTGTGTGGGTGCAAAATCCGGGTGCCAAAAACGTGGCAGATGTGTCCGCCAGAGGCACACCTTCTAGCATAGACGTCAAAGCAGGAACTTGAAGCAGCAAGGTGTCCTACTTCTAATGCAATATAGCTACGGGGAGTGCGACAGTGGCGGCGGCAACGGTCACCACCACATCCAAGAACTTGAGGCAACAGCGTGAGGCATTACCTCCCTTGGCTCGCTTTGCTTTTACTTTTGACTCTAGTAGCAATAGGTGATGATGAGGGAGAGAGCATAGTCATGAAAGTGACATGGTTCAAGGAGCCATGGACATCTTTGCGGAACTATGTGTGCCCGCAAAGAAACACGAGTAGGAAAATAACGAAGTGATTGCCGTCGACGGAAGGAGGCAAGAGGGAGCAAGCACCAGGCTCGCAATTGCTCAAAACCCTTATGAGCGACAAGAATCGAACCACCCACAGAATAGACAGCCTGCAGCATATCAGAAAATGGGTTGCATTCAGCCTCGGGAGCGTACCCAACTTAACTCAGATAACAGTCAAATGTTTCCAAAAAAATGGAATGCTCCCAAACAAAATCTACAATCATTCGTGAGCCTGTGGTAGAGAGAGTGGATGCACAACTGCTGCCAATGCCTTACATCTAGTTGTTACGATGTCGTAGCTGGAAACCTAGGCAGCAGGTTGGGGCAGCATGCGTTGTTGATGCAGCGTGCGGGCTTCCACGCTCGTTGCTTAAGTCTGCTGCCCCCTCAGTCGGCAGCTCTAGAGCCTAAGTCTCGAAGCTCTGTGTTTGTTACTTAGAAACGCGCGCGCCAGTGAGCGCCAGAAAGCAGATGAAAACTGAAAGTAACTGATTAGGAATGAAGAATGAGCAACAATGGGAGACCCCTCCAAGTTCTAGCCCCCCCCCCCCACTAGTGTAGAACTTGTTACACAACTAACCGAGTTATGGTTAATCATCCCCTTTTAATACACTACGATACCTGTGTATAGTGCAACCTATTTAAGTATAGTTCCCAGAAGTTTACATCGAGATGTTCACTTCTTTTAACACTAGGTCTTAAGTGGAAGTCAAATGTTCAGTCCACATTTCTGAATTGAATTTGTGTGGTTCAAAAGGAATTTTCATGCATTGTAATTTTTTGTAGGAAGCCTACATATGGCCCTTGGATTATGCATCGGCTGTTTTCTCTGTCGTATTCCTCGTACATAAAGTGTGTGGTCCGAAACGCCTTGTTTCCTTTGATAAACATCCATATTACGACTTGGGGTAAATTCCAGATAGGGTTAGGGTTGCCATTTTCTCAAATATGCCCCCTTCCCCCTCCCCACCCCTCCCCCTCCCCGCAAACCCCCTAGTACTTTGGGGAAGTGTATTGGGGAGTGTATTGGGAGGACGAGAATTTTTTGGACTTGTGTAACGGCAGGTCCGTGCCTCCCTCCGAACAGACTAGTTTTTAATAAGAAGGCTCCCTCAGCTACATTCTCCAATACACCACCCCAATGCACTTTTAACTGCCGGGGGAGGGGGGGATCTGGATACAAGCCCCCCCCCCCCCCCCCCCCCCCCCGAACTCCCTAGTGTATTGGGGAAGTGTATTGGGGAGTGTATTGGGGGGACGAGGTTTTTTCGGACTTGTGTAACGGCAGGTCCGTGCCTCCCTCCGAACAGAGTAGTTTTTAATAAGAAGGCTCCCTCAGCTACATTCTCCAATACACCACCCCAATGCACTTTTAACTGCCGGGGGAGGGGGGGATCTGGATACAAGCCCCCCCCCCCCCCCTCCCCCGATGTGGACGTCTGTCTTGCGGGAGTGTTACTGGGAGTGTATCTGGTAGACAGGAAAAAAACAGACTTGTGTACATCTGTATTAACTACTCGTAAGATGTCGATTACAAGCATTCGACGTCTCTCTCTTTGTCTACGTAACTAGCTATAAGGCTGTACACAAACAGTTTAGTGTACTTTGACTCCGCCACAATGGGGTCCCAACTGGACCCCCCCCCCCCTGTAAACCCCCTAGAGTATTGGGGAAGTGTATTGGGGAGTGTATTGGGGGGACGAGGTTTTTTCGGACTTGTGTAACGGCAGGTCCGTGCCTCCCTCCGAACAGAGTAGTTTTTAATAAGAAGGCTCCCTCAGCTACATTCTCCAATACACCACCCCAATGCACTTTTAACTGCCGGGGGAGGGGGGGATCTGGATACAAGCCCCCCCCCCCCCCCTCCCCCGATGTGGACGTCTGTCTTGCGGGAGTGTTACTGGGAGTGTATCTGGTAGACAGGAAAAAAACAGACTTGTGTACATCTGTATTAACTACTCGTAAGATGTCGATTACAAGCATTCGACGTCTCTCTCTTTGTCTACGTAACTAGCTATAAGGCTGTACACAAACAGTTTAGTGTACTTTGACTCCGCCACAATGGGGTCCCAACTGGACCCCCCCCCCCCTGTAAACCCCCTAGAGTATTGGGGAAGTGTATTGGGGAGTGTATTGGGGGGACGAGGTTTTTTCGGACTTGTGTAACGGCAGGTCCGTGCCTCCCTCCGAACAGAGTAGTTTTTAATAAGAAGGCTCCCTCAGCTACATTCTCCAATACACCACCCCAATGCACTTTTAACTGCCGGGGGAGGGGGGGATCTGGATACAAGGACCCCCCCCCCCCCAAAATTGGAAGAGTGTATTGTGGGAGTGTAGCTGGGAGTGTATCTGGTAGAAAGGAAAAAAACAGACTTGTGTACATCTATATCAATCACTCGTAAGCTGCCAATTACAAGATTCCGACGTCTCTCTCTTTGTCTACGTAACCAACTATAAGGCTGTACACAAACAGTTTCGTGTACTTCGACTCCGCCATAACGGGATCCCAACTGGACCCCCCCCTCCCCACAAACCCCCTAGTGTATTGGGGAAGTGTATTGGGGAGTGTATTGGGGGGACGAGGTTTTTTCGGACTTGTGTAACGGCAGGTCCGCACCTCCCTCATAATACACTAGTTGAAAAAATAAGGCTCCCCCAGCTACACTCTCCAATACACCAACCCAATACACTTTTACCTGTTGGGGGGGGGGGGGGATCTGGCTACAAGGACCACCCCCCCCCCTCCCAAAACGGAAGAGTGTATTGTGGGAGTGTAGCTGGGAGTGTATCTGGTAGACAGGAAAAAACAGACTTGTGTACATCTGTATTAACTACTCGTAAGATGTCGATTTCAAGCATTCGACGTCTCTCTCTTTGTCTACGTAACTAGTTATAAGGCTGTACGCAAACAGGTTACTGTACTTCGACTCCACCACAACGGGATCCAAACTGAATCCCTTCCCCCCCCCCCCCCCCCCCCCCCCCCCCCCCCCGCAAAACCCCTAGAGTATTGGGGAAGTGTATTGGGGAGTGTATTGGGGGATGAGGTTTTCTTTGGACTTGTGTAACGGCAGGTCTGCACCTCCCTCCGCATACACTAGTTGAAAAAAGAAGGCTCCCCCAGCTACACTCTCCAATACACCAACCAAATACACTTTTACCTGTTGGAGGGGGGGGGGATCTGGATAAAAGGACCCCCCCCCCTTCAAAAAAAGTGGAAGAGTGTATTGTGGGAGTGTAGCTGGGAGTGTATCTGGTAGACAGGAAAAAAAACATACTTGTGTACATCTACATTCATTACTCTTAAGCCGTCGATTACAAGCATCCAATGTCTCTCTCTTTTTCTACGTAACCAGCTACAGAGCTGTACACAAACAGTTTTGTTTACTTTGACTCCACCACAATGGGATCCCAACTGGACCCCCCTCCCCCCCCCCCTCGTAAAACCCCCTTGTGTATTGGGGAAGTGTATTGGGGAGTGTATTGGGGAACATGAGTTTTTTTTGGACTTGTGTATAAGCATTTCTGCATCTCCCTCTGAATACACAATTACAAAAAAGATGTCTTCTCAAGATAAACTCTCCAATACACCACCCTAATACACTTATGAGTGGGGAGACGGAGGGGGGGAGGGGAGACTTGAGTAGTACCACGTAGATGACACAAGCGACAGTCAGCGGATGGAATGTTGACCTGCCCATTGAGCATCGTACTGTCCCACACACGTTAACCTTCCACATTACGCCTGTGCAGAATTTAGCACAATATAGGTACGGATTCAATAGTACAAAAATAGCACAAAATATACAATTTATACAATGTATATCTCATTTGAAGCAAGGACATCATTAAGTAGTTTTCAGTATTATTTACGTTTTTTTATTTTTTGTGATGTTTTGAATGAACCCAGTTGTGAAGAAAGATCATGGAAATCGAGGTGTTGATGTACACATGATTGTGTATGAACTTGACTCTAACAATTAACTTCCTTGAAATGTTGTCAACATTCTAGGTTTCTTTCCTCGAAGGATCCTCACCATATGTTTTTCTCTTATACACAGATTAGCAAGTGTATTTATTTGGGGTGATTGGGCATAAATGAACTAACCAGCCAATCAGAAAAAAGTGCTAGACCTATTTTCTGGCAGGCAGGGTTTTCTCGGTGAGCCCTGCCAGACGCCCGACAGCCCAGAACCCGGGTGTCGTCCGTTTTGCCTGAAAACTGGACCATACTATAATACCGACGCTGCGAACGCAGTCGTGCGGTCAAAATCAGCTAGAAAAATAGCTACAAGCAGTTATGGCTGCCTGAACCCAGGCAGTGCCTACGACAGTTAACGATGCCAAACAGGGCCATACAGTAGGAGACACAGACCCTAGGCACCGCATGATGCTGCAGACGCAATGCCACAGCCAGACACAACGCTAGGTGCATGCAAACAGTATCTGTAGTCGCAGTGACCGCCGGCGGCCCGACCACCGAGGAGGCCTACCGATGGAGTTGAGCGCATCGCCAGTGGGAGGAGGCTCCAGCAACGGGTGAGTGGGCCTCAGCGTGCGTCGGCTCCACCGAGCGATACTCCAGCGGTGTCAAGTCTCGCCGTCAGTCATCTGCACACAAATGTACACAAGCCGGGAGGACACAACAGAGTACAATGAGAGATGCATGAAAACCAACACTCCCCCATGACTCACAGGCGTAGTGTACATGTACGGGCAGAGACACAGTCAACGACCAAACTCTCCAAGGCCAAGCAGAGACGCAAGCAGGGACAGAGAGATTCATTCACGGACGCATGCCGACTGAACTCACAGCCTTCTTGAACGAGTCGCGCTTCAGTGCCTTGGTCAAGAAGTCAGCCAACTGCCATGTTGTCTCAACCCACACAATGTTGATGCTGCCGTCATGCAACAACGAACGTACATAGTGATACTCAACGTTGATGTGCTTTGTGCGTGTGTGATGCACGCCTTCATTGTCGGCGATGGCCATGGCACTCTCATTGTCAGAGTGCAACGTGATGGATGCGACGGACTAACGCAACTCGGACAACAGACGACGCAACCACACACTCTCACACGTGCCTGAGCCAAGAGCAACGTACTCAGCCTCAGCAATGTTGCATGTAATGCATC
This sequence comes from Penium margaritaceum, assembly GCA_023375785.1. NCBI lineage: Eukaryota > Viridiplantae > Streptophyta > Zygnematophyceae > Desmidiales > Peniaceae > Penium > Penium margaritaceum. The sequence goes on from SZWC01004057.1 coordinate 71,223, forward strand.
CCTGCTTGCCAATACGCCAGGACACAGCTGTGGTACCAATCAGAAAGATCCAGCCTGTGCGACTCTTATCGTCCGGACTGCCGGCCCAGTCACTATCGGTGTGGCCCTTTGCGACAACAGACGGCTGATGGCGGAACATGAGACCTCGCCAAGGAGTCGAGACAACACAGTGCAGTACTCGGATCGCGGCCTCGTAGTGGAGGTGACACGGCTCTTGAGAGAACTAGGCCAGGAGGTTGACGGCGAACGCGATGTCTGGGTGCGTCGTCGTCACCAGGAACATCAGTGACCCGATGACTCGTCGGTACGTGGTCACGTCAACTGGCTCCCCCACAACGGCTGGATCAGGACTCTTCAGCTTCACGTGGCCATCGGGTGACATGGGTGAGGATGCGCTCGGCACGAGTGGCAGGTCCTCCGCAAAGCAGGTGGACAGTGTCTGCAAATAGGCGGCCTGGTGGATGTGCACGACGCCCTGGGAGCGATCATGCTCGAGCTCCATGCCCAGGAAGACTCTGGCAGACCCGAGGTCCTTCATCTGGTAGGCGGCGTACAGCAGGTCCTTGTCACGCTGGATGGCAGCCGTGTCTGGCGACGCAATGAGCAGATCGTCGACGTAAACCAGAACAGCGGCAAAAGTCTGGCCTCGCGGACTGAAAAATAGTGCGGGGTCAGCGGTGCTTCGTTGGAGCCCGCCATGAAAGAGCGTGCTGCTGATTTCTTGGTTCCAGCACCGAGACGACTGCTTCAGGCCATAGAGGGCCTTGCGCAGTGGCCAGACTCTCCCAGTGCCATCGTCGAAGCCTGGGGACTGCACTATGTAGAGCTCCTCACCCTCTAGTGAACCATGGAGAAAAGTGTTGCTCACATCCATCTGATGCAGCTCCCACCCATGCTGGGCGACCAAGCTGAAGAGTGCCCGGCTAGTGGAGAACCGACCAACTGGGGCAAAGATCTGGTCGTAATCGACCCCAAGAATCTGGGCAAACCCCTTGGCTGTAAGGCGGGCCTTGTACTTGTCCAAGGACCCTTCGGGCTTCCACTTGCGCCGAAAGACCCACTTGGCACCGATGGCCTTCCGTCTTGGAGGAAGGTCGACGAGGTCGTACACGTGGTGCTGTCGGATAGCGGCGAGCTCATCGACAGAGGCAACGTCCCAGTGGCCTTGGTGCTTGGATCCCCACTCACGACCATGGAAGTGGAGGAGACACGTGGAGCCACGGGGGATCAAGGCGCCACGGAGCCCGGTGCGACGGTCTGCGCGCTCACCGACGGTCTGGGTTGGAGGCTACCGCCTGGGCCACGCGTGTAGCGTGGCAAGGCAGGCGATGGCACTGAGTCCGCCGGGCCCATGGAGGCGGACGGAGTTGCTAGCCCGGAGGGGCCCGCGGATGCAACCGGGGCTACTGGCCCGGCGGGGCCAGCGGACGCAACTGGGGCTGTCGGTCCGGAGGGACCGGCGGATGCAACTGGGGCTGTTGGCCCGGAGGGACCAGCAGATGCGACTGGGGCTGCTGGCCCGTAGGGACCAACGGACGCGACTGGGGCTACCGGCCCGGAGAGACCAGCGGACGCGACTGGGGCGGCCGGCCCAGAGGGATCAGCCAATGTGACTGGGGTTGCTGCCCCGGAGGGATCAGCGTACACAACTGGGGCTGCTGGCCCGGAGGGACCAGCAGACGCGACTGGGGGTGCCAGCCCGAAGGGATCAGCGAACGCGACTTGGGTTGCTGGCCCGGAGGGATCAGCGGACACGACTGGGGCTGCTGGCTCGGAGGGACTAGCGGACGCGACTGGGGGTGCTGGCCCGAAGGGATCAACGAACGCGACTAGGGCTGCTGGCACGGAGGGATCAGCGGACACGACTGGGGATGCTGGCCCGGAGGGACCAGCGGACGCGACTGGGGGTGCCGGCCCGGAGGGACCAGCGGACGCGACTAGGGCTGTCGGCCCGGAGGGACTGAGGGATGTGTCACCCGGAACCGGCAGGACGGAGGACAGACTCACCACTCCCCCACGCGACGGGATAGACACGGACGAGACGGAGCAAATGAGGTCGCAAGGAAACAGGGCCTCGAAGTAGAGGGCATCCTGAGACTCAACGATGCAGTACCGGGAGGGATCCCACAAGTGCCAGGCCTTAGACTGACGAGAGACACAGGGGAAGGTGCAGGGACGTCCGCGGGGGGCGAGCTTGCCGCCCTGCTGTGGGGCGGACAGCCACACAATGGCCACACAGCCCCAGACGCAAGCCGGGAGGAGGTCAGCTCGCTGACCGCACCAATGCTGGTACGGTGTGGACTTGTGGGGAAGGGGACCGTGGGGAATCCGGTTCCGGACCCAGGTCATGTAGGCCATGGCAAAAAATTAGAATCCATCGGAGAGACCAGACTCGACCCGCATGGTGCGGATGGCGTCGGCCATGGTACGTTTCCACCGTTCGGAGACATCGTTCTGGGCGGGCGTGTAAGGCGCGGATGTCTCATTGCGGATGCTGCGGGAGGCGAGAAAGGTCGTGGCGTCACCCATGTACTCACCACCGCGATCGGAGCGAAAGCGGCGGAGAGAGCGGCCACACTCGCGCTTCACAAGGACAAGCCAGTCCTGGATGGCGTGGGCGACATCGCTCTTCTACCGAAGGCAGAAGACCCAACGGTAGCGAGAAAAGTCGTCAGTGAGGGTGAGGACGTAGCGACCATGCTTGCTGACGGACTCGGTGGGGAGAGGATCCATGACGTCCGAATGGACAAGGTCGAGAGGGGCGGACGCATGGGAGGAAGACAAGGGATACGTGGAACGGTACATCTTCCCGTGGGCGCAGTCAATGCACTCAGTGGGGCACGGGAGGGGGAAAGTCTCTGGGTCAAGGCCCTTGGCCGGCTGGGTGCGGAGCATGCTGTCTACGGCGGCAGAGTAGACGTGGCAGAGGCGGCGGTGCAAGAGACGAGTGTGCTGAGGAGAAAGCGTAGTGGTGATAAACACATGGCCTGTGGCGGTCGACGGGGAGGAGACGAAAGGAGAGGAGGAGAGGCGAGGTACATGCCACAGGTTGCCACAGGCGGTGGCGTGCAGTACAACAAGACCAGACGGACGCAGCGACACAGTGCCAATACCACGCGAGTGCACAACGTCCATGCTCATGCGGTCAAGGGCGGTGACGGACAGAAGGCTGAGCTCAAGACCAGGGACGAAGAGGACATCAGTTAGAAAGACGTCACCGGAGGGACCACGGAAACAAACGACGCCAACACCACGGACAGGCAACACCTGGCCAGAGCCTGTCCGGACACCGGAAACATCGCCTACTGGACCGAGCATACCAAAGGCCTCACGAGAGGCCATCATGTGATGCGTGGCCCCGGAGTCGATGATCCAGGTCTCAGCAGGGTCCTGGACCGGGGGTCGCTAAATCACTAACAGTCACATGGCAGCAAGCAAGGGATGCGGACGCGATGGAAGGAGGCGCGAACCGAGACTGCCAATCGTCCAGCCAAGCAACATCGTCATGGGAAGGGGTAGCGGAGACCATGAGAGACGACGAGACAGACGAGGAAACGGGGCACGGCCGTAGCTCAGTCTCAGTCATGTAGGGCTGGACAGGAGAGCAGGAAGTGATGCAACTCGCACTTCCCTGGGGAGGAGGGCGAGGCAGGCCGAGCTAGAGCGCGATGAACGGCTCCAGCTAGCACTCACGAGAGGACGGCCTGGGAGTGTAGACGGAGTGCGGGGTGATAGCACCGGAGCCCGGGTAGAAAGATGACTGTGCCGGTGTCGACGTCTGTGGCGCTGGTGTCGGTGGGACTGGCGACGCAACCGGAGTGGTGGAGCTACTGGGCGAGGCCGAGGTGTCAGAGCCGGCGACAGCTACGGCGGCAGAGGCGAGACAACGCTCGCGCTGGCAACACATGGTGGCAATGACTCGTGTTTCATCCGTCGGTAGAGGGCACGTGTACCACCCGTGCCCGGGCTGGCCACAGTTGTGGCAGACCGAGCCTCCACTAATGGACCTAGTCGACGCCTGCTACTGCTGCTGCTGCTGACCCTTCCTTTTCTTGTTCCGACGCTCCTTCTTCCCCGACGATGATGAGGTAGCTGCGACGGGGGAGGCGACGGCCATGGCGACGACGGCAGGGGAGGCAACGGCAGGGGAGGCGACGGCGTCCGTGTGCTGGAGTCTGGACTCCAGACGAGCTTCCTCAATCCGGATGAAGAGCTCGTATGCCCATGGCATGAGGGTGTCCTGGGCTGCCATGGTGGAGAGGACGTCGTGAGGGTAGTGGACGAAGACATCCGCGTACTCGTCGGTGGCACTGCGCTTGCTGGTGAGGAGCGCGGCCAGAGGGGGTGGGGCAGAGGTCCCAAGGCAACGAAGGATGTCCTCCACACGCTGCCAGTAGGAGGTGATCATCTCGGTCTCCCCCATGTGCAGGGAGTTGAACTCCTGTAGCAGGCAGCTGGTCTCGCCTCGCTGGACAGGCGATGGGGACGAGTGAGGATGTGCCACGCGGTTGCAGGGTCTAGGGTGGCGCCCGCGGTGAAGTCGCCTAAGAAGGGCTCGAAGGCGAGGCGGGAAGCCGGAGGGGCGACAGGGACTAGAGCCCGGACGGCACGACCAGCGTCATACAACTAGTCGGCCAGGGTGGCATCATACGGCAGGGTGTAGTATGCCCACAGGCCCTCACCCTGCGCCCAGATGCGGAAGCTGAGCTCCCAGCTCCGGAACTGCTCGCCGGCCTGAAGCGGCGGCGACGGCGTCTCAAAGTCCTTTTGCCTGCGGCCGACACCCAGAGTGGGGCCAAGGACGGAGGTCACTGTCTGCCACTAGCGCTGAGTCTGCTACTACGCCAGGTAGTGTGTGGCAGCAGACACAGCTGGGTTAGCGTGCCCTGGAGGGGTGATGGATGGCGGCGCACTGGGGGCACACTGAGAGACCAGCGGTTGTAGTGTCGCAAGCTACTGCGTTAGGGCGGCGAGCTGTTGCCGAAGAGTAGCGAGGGGGTCAGGGTTGTCGGTAACGACGTCAGAGGGTTGCTGCCGCTGCTGCTCCTCCTGCTACTACTACTGCTGCTGCTACTACTGCTGCTGCTACTGCTTCCGCTGTTCCTGCTGCTCCTACTACTCCTACTACTCCTGCTGCTGCTGTTGGTGCTGTTGCTGGTGCCGCTACTGCTGCTGCTGCTCCTACTGCTGCTGCTACTGCTGCTACTACTGTTGTTGCTGCTGCTGCTACTGTTGCTGCTGCTACAGCAGCTGCAAGAAAGGGGAGGTGGGGGTCCCCCCAACAGAGGAGGATCCCTCCTTAGTGGGGCTACCAACCATGGTGTGATGCCCTTGTGTTTTTTTTGTGGTACTGACGTGAATAGTGACGTCTGCGGAGGGCGGTGGACGTCCTGTCAACCCTTAGCTTCACTTCCCCTTCCCTTGCCCCCTTTTTTTGTTTTTGTTTTTTTTGGGAGTTGATGACGTCAGTAGTGACATCAGTAGTGACGTCAGTAGCGGGATGCTGATGTCAGCAGTGGCGGTTGTTGGGATCGCTCCTGTAGTTGTTGTTGCTGCTGCTACTACTATAGCTGTTGTTGCTACTGCTGCTACTGTTGGTGCTACTGCTGCTGCTGCTTCTGCTGTTACTGTTGCTGTTGTAGTTGCAACAGCAACTGGTGCTGCTGCGGGCTGTTGCGGCTGCTATGGCGGCTACAGCAGCAAACGCAGCTACTGCAGCCGCGGCAGCAAAGCTGGTGGGGTGGGGTATTTTTTTTCTTGCGTTATTTTTCTTTTCTTGTCTGTCACAAAGGGAAACTGCCCGCTGCTAGCTGCGAGCAGCAAGCTGCTGCTCGCTAGCAGCGAGGTGCTGCTCGTTGGCAACGAGCAGCTACTCGCTGGCAATAGCGGGCTGATGCTCGCTGCTCGCTTGCTGCGGGCAGCGAGTAGCAGCAGCCGCTTCTGGCAGCTGCTCGCTACAGCCGCTGCTGCAGCTGGTTGCTGCTACGGCTCGCTACTACGGCTGTTGCAGCCTGCTACTGATGCTGCACGCTACTGCACCTACTTCTCGTTACTGCTGCAGGCTGCTTTTGCTGCGCGCTACTGCTGCAGGCTGCTGCTGCTGCGAGCTGCTGCTGCGAGCTGCTGCTGCGGGCTGCTGCTACTACGGGCTGCTACGAGCTGCTGCTTTTGCTTGCTGCTGCTGCTGCACGTAGCTATTGCTGGCTGATGCTGCCACTGCTCGCTGCCGTTGCCTACGGCTGCCGCTGCTGCAGACTGCTGCTGCTGCGTGCTGGTGCCATTCACTGCACCTGGGTGACGTTGCAGCGTGCATCGTCGCCCGCAGGTGTTGGACGCGGCCTGCCGCTCACCTCCTCGCGTCACGCGTGGGGGTCAGTGCTGCCGAAAAAAATTTGGCTGCATTTCCCTTGGCCCAGTGGCCGTGGGAAAAAATTGACGCTGCCACCAGGCGGGTCAATACTGCTGGAAAAAAATCCGGCAGCATTTCCCCTACACTGGCGCGTATGGGGGTCTGCCGGTGTTGTCCGGCACCTGTACGCCAATCTTCAGCTGCTGCTGCTACGCTCTGGCTCTGATACCAAGCTGGAAACCTAGGTAGCAGGTTGGGGCAGCATGCGTTGTTGATGCAGCGTGCGGGCTTCCACGCTCGTTGCTCAAGTTTGCTGCCCCCTCAGTCGGCTGCTCTAGAGTCTAAGTCTGGAAGCTCTGGGTTTGTTACTCAGAAACGCGCGCGCCAGTGTTAGCGCAAGAAAGCAGCTGAAAACTGAAAGTATCTGATCAGGAATGAAGAATGAGCAACAATGGGAGACCCCTCCAAGTTCTAGCTCCTCCCAACTAGTGTAGAACTTGTTACTCAACTAACCAGCCAATCAGAAAATAGTGTTAGACCTATTTTCTTGCAGGTAGGCTTTTCTCAGTGAGCCCTGCCAGACGCCCGACAGCCCAAAACCCGGGTGTCGTCCGTTTTGCCTGAAAACTGGACCATACCATAATACCGACGCTGCGAACGCAGTCGTGTGGTCAGAATCAGCTAGAAAAATAGCTACAAGGAGTTATGGCTGCCCGAACCCAGGCAGTGCCTACGACAGTTAACGATGCCAAACAGGGCTATACAGTAGTAGTCACGGACCCTAGGCACCGCATGATGCTGCAGACGCAATGCCACAGCCAGACACAGCGCTAGGTGCATGAAGACAGCATCTGTAGTGGCAGTGACCGCCGGCGGCCCGACCACCGAGGAGGCCTGCCGATGGAGCTGAGCGCATCGCCAGTGGGAGGAGGCTCCAGCGACGGGTGAGTGGGCCTCAGCGTGCGTCGGCTCCACCGAGCGACACTCCAGCGGCGTCAAGTCTCGCTGTCAGTCATCTGCACGCCGATGTACACAAGCTGGGAGGACACAGCAGAGTACAATGAGAGATGCAGGAAAACCAACACTCCCCCATGACTCACAGGCGTAGTGTACATGTGCGGGCAGAGACACAGTCAACGACCGAACTCCCCCAGGCCAAGCAGAGACGCAAGCAGGGAATGAGAGAGTCATTCACGGACGCATGCCGACTGAACTCACAGCCTTCTTGAACGAGTCGCGCTTCAGTGCCTTGGTCAAGAAGTCAGCCAACTGCCGTGCTTTCTAAACTTACGCGATGTTGATGGTGCCGTCATGCAACAACGAACGCACATAGTGATACTCAACGTTGATGTGCTTTGTGCGTGTGTGATGCACGCCGTCATTGTCAGCGATGGCCATGGCACTCTCATTGTCACAGTGCAACGTGATGGATGCGACGGACTGAGGCAACTCGGACAACAGACGACACAACCACACACTCTCACACGCGCCTGAGCCTATGGTGCACAGCTTAGCGCAAAATGCCTCTTTGTTGTCATACCATGAGATGATACTAAGAAGCTTCCTAGCCTTGTCATTGTTGACATGGCAACAATGTCCAGTCAGTTGGCGCACTAGCATGCATGCAAGTGCATGAAACAAGGGTTGGACTAGAGAGACGTGCAAAGTCTCATGAGTTTCAATGGATTTGACATTAAAAGATAGATGATGACTGACATGTTCACAACATGCATACATGTTGTGGTGCGTGACAGGTGACACATGCGACGGTGTTTGTATATCCCAAAACCATCATGAAAACACTCTTTTTGGATGCAAAAATGCCCACATTCATTCGAAGCTAGAACCGTCTAAACCTACAAACGCACACTCTTGAGCCGGTTGCAATGACTACACACATGCATGGATCTAGTAACGACTGATGGATACTACATGCAAAACATGCAATTTGGGCTCAAAAGCGAGTCCACCTAGGAAAATCTGGAGATTGCATAAAAAGTGCTGAGCAACCCAGCAAGAACTTGGGACACAGTGGCAGCTGTTTGGCAGCTCGTTGGTGGGGCCACCGCCTAATGGTGCTCTAAGGTCAGCTAGGTGCGCATTAAGGATTTGCATCAACATGGACACACCCGATTGTTCACAGTAAGATGTAAGAAAAGACAAGGACGGCTCACATCACAACACTTTTGATACTGTTTGGCCGAGTTCTTGACAATGTCGGATGTTCATGAACAATCGCCTCATTATTCTCGAACCCCAAAACATTTTGACTATCTTTTTTAAGAATCTGCTCAATAATTGGCGCCGCTTGAGTCAATTGTGAAGAATAAATACTATTCCTCTTTTTTTTGCCTACTTGTGTATGTATAATTGTTAGTTGCGACATTTGTCATTGAAGTACACTTACGGCCAATTACAAACTATTGGATTGTCATAAATTCCAAAATCATCTCATTATCTTATGTTAATAAAAAAATCAAGCTCCTTGTTCCATAATTGATCCAAAAACATCATTATAACTCCAAAGAGAGGATATTGACAGTTAAGTTGAATTTAAAATATGAAACATTATTATTTTTGAAATATTGTTTAATATTACAACGATAAATATTTTTCAGTGTTTCTTATTTATTTTTCATGGCGTGCGTAGGGGAGTTTTCTTAGGCGGAAAAGATGGGCTGGGTTTGCAGTATTTGTGAGAACTTCGAATGGGGTACGGTGTGATCTAAACTTGGTTGTTTAGTGTGTCTTTCGTGTTCACTTCCGGTGGTCCGAAGAGTACGAAACACGAGGCAACCACCTTCATGTCCCGTGTCCGCCGCCGACGGGATCGCAATTTTCTTGATGTCGGCAATTTTCGTTTGCAGCTGTGAATCTTTATCTTTTGGTTCTGCGATTACATATGCATGCGAGAAGCTTTCACCTTCGCCTTTGTTGTTTTGCCTCGGTTTTTCTCGGATTCTTTCGCTATATTTCGATCGTTGCAGTCGAGAAAATGCATTGTCGTAGGGATAATTTTTGCCGGCCCCTATGTACGGCATAATTGAGGTCGTGTTCGCTTCGTTCGTCTTGCATGGCTCATCTGCGGTCTTATGTTGAATGTTAGAGACCTGCCCATGGATCTGTCTCTGGACACAATGACTTGATAGATGTACATCGATGAGTAGGAACTGCGTTCATTTCAACCCAATAAAGCGATGGATGCTTTCCTGCCGTCTCCTCGATGTGTCGTCACACACCTATCTGGCAAGGCTGAAAATTATTTGGGATTGTGGCAAACGGCTAACCCTGCCCCCTCAGTACTTCCAAAATATCTTTTTTTATTTGAGCGATGAGGACCGCCGTGGCTGCAACAGTCGGACAAGCTGTTGATAATTGGCGACACAAGGTGAACACACAATAATTGTGCAGGCAGTGTGTCCAGAAGGCAGCATGAGCGAGATCGGCGCTTGCGGTTACAGCGCGCTGCTCTGTTTTCGGATATCCGTCCACACGAGACTAGTCACTGATGGGGTTGGATTGCTGTGAACGAGGTCGTGACGACGCCAATGTCGTCCATGTCTTGAAAGCCTTTTGGGTTTGAACCTCTTTTTCTGGTTTCGTTGCGTCTGAAATGTCGCAACTTGAGCACTCTAGCAACAGGAGGGAACTTTCCTGCAGTGTAGTAGAGTGTACGGGGTGGCGCAACGGCCGATTTTTTGTTGCGGGGGGAATGCAAGCGGACGGGGGGAGCGAGAAGTTTCAGGACAGCATTAGTAGTGTCTTCCCAAATGGTGAGCACCATTAAAAGCAATGGACGAAAGCCAGGGATCACGTGGTCAATCGTGAGTTTGCCCGTCATTCGCGGCTCTCCTGTTGCGCCTGTGATGACAGGCGGCTACTGCCGAGCGAAGGCAGAGTCCTGGGGCGCGTCGCCGTCTACTCGCCGCCCTCATTACGGACGGCGCGCAAAACATTCGCGATAGCTCTCTCTCTCTCTCTCTCTCTCTCTCTCTCTATCTCTCCCCCTCTCTCTCTCTCTCTCT
>SZWC01004057.1:99492-123124 GCA_023375785.1 Penium margaritaceum
TGTGTGTGCGCGCGCGCGCACATACCTGCGTGTGTGTGTGCGTGCATGGGTGTGTGAGTGCATGCGTCCGTGCATGTGTGCGTGCGTGCATGCGTGCCTGCGTGCGTGCGTGCGTGCGTGTGTGCGTGCGTGCGTGCGTGCGTGCGTGCGTGCGTGTGTGCATGCGTGCATGCATGCATACATGCATTTCTGCTTCAACACAGAGAGAGAGGCCAAAAAGGGGATGTGCAAGGACAAGCGGAGGTCAACGCAGCCATGAACCCCAAAAAACTCTACACTGATGCACACTCCAGTGCTACTTGGGAAAAGGTCAACCCGGGACACACCTGGGGCTGCCACGCATTCACAGCACAGGACCACGCCTCAAAGCCATGAGCACCCCACCGCCGAACGCAGTCCCATCGACCCTCCACCTCCTCCACACACGAGACACAGCCATCCGATTGGCTCGCCACAATGCGGCCCCCTGGCGGCAGCGACGGGTGTGCCCACCAATCCAACGCCAGAGCCATGGGCGACGACGAGGCCTGTGACACTCCCCCGTGCCCGCCACTCCCGATGCCACTCACGCCGATGCCACTCATGCCGTAGCTGCTGGATCTCAAGCTGCTGTTCGCAACACCCCCAATGTCCCTGTCCTCCTCTGCTCCCCCTGCAGTGCCTTCAGGCTCTAGGGCCAGGTCATCCTTTGAGCTGCCGCTGCTGCTGATGGCTCTGGCGCAATCGACTGCTGCCACCTGCGTCAGCCTCACTGCACATACCAAAGCAGCAGCAGCAGCAGCAGCAGCAGCAGCAACAGCACCACCACCAGCAGCAACAGCAGCATCAGAATGGAAGAAAAGATTCGAATTTGTCACCCACCCACCCACCTCTCACAGGAACCTTCTTTCATTCATGGACAGCAGCCAAAAGACGGTCACCTTGCCACAATGCCACCAACACACCATATCCGTTTTGTCGGACTGCAAGTTCAGTCCGACAAACGGACACACCCGGGTCAGTGAAGCATCTTGTGCTGTGGTCAGTGGATCAGTCACTGGACTTCTGACAGCAATCGTTAAACAAATAAATACTGTGACAGCAACACAGATGCTTCCACTCACCACCCACCTCCCTCACCACCTTTCTTTCCCAAAGGACAACCGATGAATAGCCACCTTCCCATTCGCACTTGTCAGAGCCGATATGAGCCACTGCCCACAAAAACACACATGCTTCCAGCGACCACCCATCCACCTCACACACCTTCTTCCTGCTCGCACGACAGCCGATAGATGGTCACCCTGCCGTCCGCTCCTGCCTGCGCCAGCAACGGACGTCCGCTGCCGCAACACACGCCGGCGGGGCTCCACCTCAGGTCAAACACTCCCGACGTAGTGACCGCGTGCACCTCTTCCAGACTCAGACAATCGCTGGGCCCTGCCAAGACTCGCCCGGCACCTGCTGCGGCACCACCTGTCAAGTCAGGCGCCGCATCACCCGTCACATGCCGGCCATTTTTCGGCAGAGCAGCTGAGGCATGGACGGAGCCGCCTGCGACTGAATCTGAGGAGTTTCGAGCATCGGCCGTTGGATCAACTGGTGCATTGTTTGCTGGCCTACCAGCTCCCCCAGCCTGCCCCACGGCATGGTCGGTGGACTGCGGGAAACCATCAGCATTGGACGTCTGGTCCTGCTGCTGCTGCTGATGGTGCACGTGCTGGTAATGGTGCTGGGGCTGCTCCTGTTGCTGCTGCTCCTGCTGCTGAAGCTGCTGCTGCTGCTGCTGCTGCTGTTGCTGCTGCTGCTGCTGCTGCTGCTGCTGCTGCTGCTGCTGCTGCTGCTGCTGCTGCTCCTGCTGCTCCGGCTGCTGCGGCTGCTGCGGCTGCTGCGGCTCCTGCACGACCCGCATGAGATGGATGCTGCCAATGCGAGGGCGTGAGGAAGGCAGCGAGGAACCGGCGCCCTGCTCATCTTCTTGCCCACCTTGCCCCCTTTCGTCCTTGTCCCTACCGTCCTCCTCATTTCCTTTCCTATTTTCGTCCAGATGCACCCCGGCAAGCTCTTCAACCACAGTGCTGCGACACGGATGATCTGCATCAGCCGCAACCCAACCATCGGCAGCAGAGGCGGCAGCGGCATCAGCTGCAGATGCTCGAACATCAGATGCACAAGCGACTGCGTTATCGGAAGCTGGGGTTTCGGCGAGGGAAGGGGAAGGCGCAGAGGTGGGAGTTTGCAGAGTGTACGTGCCGACAGCTACGAGACGACGGACGTCGTGCCCGTGGTGGCGAGGGCAGCACTCGATTGAGTCCGGGTTCAGCTGCAGCCGCAGCTGGAACTGGAACCGGGGCTCGTGATCCCCGGTAGCCATGGCGCCAACGATCGCCTCCAACAGCCTAGACGGATCCGCGTCGCCCAGTGGCGCTAGAGTGCGGCTGGGACAAACCTGCAAGGGACATGGCCCGAGTACCGCTCTGACACCATGGTCCACACTTGCCGAAATTCGGCACGGCAGGATTGGCGCACGCGGGAATGAGGTGTGTGCAATGGGTCAACGCATTGGGGAACATTGGCGAGGTAAACGCATTACTACCGATCTGCGAGTTCCCTTCACTCGTTGATGAAAAGTGGCGGCCACGGCGATTCTACAGTAGACGGGTGGTTCCCATTGACTACTTATATGTCGAGGCTGATAACGTCGCGGAAAACACTTCGCAACGATTTTTCAGAGACCGTCGAAGCTTCCCGCGAGGTTTGTTAATTTTTCTCGTCAAAACCGATCGGAAGTCAGGCTGACTTCCGAAGCCGAGTACGGACTCCGTACAAAAATGACTTCCGGAAGTGACTTTTTTTTACTTCTGGAGACGAGCCGCCCTCATATTCTTTTCTTCGAAGTGACTTCTAAGTTTTTTTGGTTTTGAACTTTTCGACATCGGTTTGATTTAATCTAATGGTGCGCTGTCCTCAATCCATGTTGACGAAAAATTATAGTTAAAATTCGCCCTCTAAAATCGAGCGCAGCATCGCATATGAGCACTTTGACCTCCGAATGAACCGTCGCCCAAGCTGCCTTCGTTCGCCCATTGTACATGTTCCGCACGGGTCCCGAGTTCGACATCGCCAAAAGGGGAATGGTAAAGACGTTGGGGAATTGACGGACGAATTGCGCGGGAAGAAGTCGCTTGACCTCAAAGGGAATGATGTTCAACTTTGAAAGTCGTCTTCAGAAGTCGACAAGCGTTCCTCGTTTGGAAGCCTAGAAAACAGCTTTTGAATTCTCATAAGCGAGGCGAGGAACACTGTAGAAAAGTGCTAGTCACTCGGGAGAGGGGCGTTGATAGGGGCAGGGTGGGAGCGAAGTCGTCGCCAGTGTTGAAGCAACGTCGTCGCCTATCTCTTCACACTGGCAACAGGTTTGCGCTCGTCTCCCCCGCCAGAATTCAACGGTCGGATCGTGCGGCCACAAGGAAATCTATCGTACCTGTTCAGGGCCAGGAGTCTCCTTGAAACTGCCACATGTAGGTGCTTTTTTTTTCACCCACACCTTCCAACTTCCCGCCTATAGGTTTTTTCAGGTGTTAACCCTAGGAAAGACCTTCCTTCAAACTGTCTTCAGAAGGCTTTGGCGACGAATTGTGACCATATTTGCGACGGAAAATGGTAACCCACATAAAAAGCAAGCTTCATTAAAAAAACCATGTGGCAACGCACTCAGGAACCCATGCCGAAAGCCTTAAACCAGCCGTGCAGACGTCGTGGACACAAAACCCTATCGCCAAAAGCTTCCATCGTTTGTTTCACGAAGATGACAGCCGCGACAACATATAGTTTGTGATTGGCTCTAGGCTTCAAGCTCGAGTTTTGTGGCATCCCTAGGTTGCAACATCGACTTTGTATCGTGGCTATACTTTTAATTGTGGAATTTAGCTACAGTAAATAATATTATCCCTGAATTACAGTTTCATCCAATTGTGTGGTAGCTTTCTACGTTGTACACCCATTGTTTTTGCTTAAATGCTTAGTGTTTGAACGACTTTGAAGTTTGAATCATCAAATTTAGGTATGTAGCCCAAGCGCGGTTTAGTGGGGGTCAAGCGGCATCACCCACCCTACCAAAAGCGGCTCCACGAATCCAACTGTTGAAGAATCACTCCTCGTGAAGATGAGAACCATCCAGCCCATCGCCATGAGTTCTTCCAACTCCTCCACCTCCACTCCCATCGGTTCTGCAAATGTTGTATATGGTCGCCCTGTTGTCTGTAGGCTCTCGTCTTCAAGCGTGAGTCTAACATTGTATGCTTCAGCATCAATTGGATGCAACTAACGTGACAGGTTCTGCTAGCCAATGTGTGCGACATGTTGTGGAGTCCTCGACAATCGTGGCACCAGTCTCGCACCCCACCCCCTACACGAATAGCGAAATCAACATTGCCAACCATTATGGCTGCTTCAATCCTGCCTGCTTTGCCAGATCTATAAACGTCGTACGAAATTGGGTACGAGAGGAAGTGAGTACAAGTACTCTCCTCGGTGGGATCTAGCAAGTAACAATCAATGCAACACCCCATATAGCATCCCGCCCTCTTCACGGCATTTTGTATGATGTCCCCATTCCAAAGCTCATGCCAAGGAGTATGGGGGGGAAACATTTCCAATGGAAGGTTGCATCGCCATCAGCTGACAATAGTGTTGGTCATTGAGTTGCCACTTCATCTTCTTGCAAGGCACCATCCACTTCATCAACTCAGAGCTAATCGACCATGTCCAATCTGGTTGTCACATTCAAAGAGAAGGCGACCATGCCTCCCTTTCAAGCTGTTATTTGTGGGCCCTCCTTGCTCGTTTCGTTGTCCATGCTCACCACCCGACCCATGCTTACAGTGCCATACATGCATGCAACGCCATCCACCCGTAATACGTGAGAGCTGTGAGACGCTTGATCCATGCTTGTTGTGCCAACCATTCCTAACAGTCGATCTATGCCCAACCACACTAGCATGCCATCCATGCTCGCGCCTCCATCCACTCCCAAAGTGGCATCCATGTGCGTCGTGGCCCGCTTTCCATATACACCGAGTGTTGGCTTGCCCTTATTGGTGCAAAATTGTGATGTTTCCACTTCCGTGGCAACTGTCTCGAAGGGTGAAACAACAAGTGCCTATGGAGAATCGAGCTTAACGGAAGGCTAGCTCTAGACTTCTAAACGTCCAAGCGTGACTTAGGCTTCATACTTTCAACCTTAGAATAAATGGTCGAATTTTGCCCATTGCGTAGGTAAATGACCAAGCTCTAATCCGCAAGTGTGCACCCAAGGTTGGTCGCCACCTCAGAGTCAAGGTCTTCCTAATGTCAACTTTAGTGAAGAACAACATGGATAATCTCATTCAGATCTATAAGGTTAACTTCGACATGGTTCGTCTCGTAGGGAGCCTCCCAACATGGTAATGTGGTGGCTAGAATTAGGATATGGGTAATGGATACAGCCCTAGGAACTTCATTTGAAGACGATGCACAAGCTAGAGGGTAGACATATTCCTTGATACACTGTTGCAACGAAAATATTTTGTGAAGATTAAGTGACGGGAAAAACATGGTTGTGGGTGCAAGGGTGAAGTTTTCTGACAAGAGTGACAGCATTTGTGAAGTGTTTTCGGTATATGAGGTAGCTTCTCTAGCATATAAACAAACCATGTCTGACAAGCACTTGGAAAGTCATATCGCACTAAAAATAAAAGCAACGACACTTCACTATATGTTAGCACAGTCCGCTGGACTGAAGTCCATACTTTATCTAGTTGCATTGCTTTTTTCAAGATGATGCGTACATCCATGTGAACTTCCAGCACGAATGTATGCTAAAACTCGCAAATCACTCTGGATTATTCAACGTATGTTTTCAACGGTGGAGAGCTTTATGCAGAGATAGTGCATAGTGTCTTCGGTGTTGAAAACTCATCAATCTCAAAGATGGCGCCCGGGAGTGACAACGGAAGTAATTGGTTCAATGCATGGAAAATAAACACGGATGTCAAGAAGAAATATTAATACCTTTACCAAGTGTATTCGGTGGTGGGATGCAGAGAGCATGCATGTATTTGAACACTTGGATATCAATGCTCATACATTTGTAGTTCCATGAGTGTGGGTGTAAATCCATTGCTTTGCAACGAGTAATATGTTATTTATTGACTAATGTTTGATATCAGACATGTTCTAAAGATACTTTGCTTCTACCAGTCTTGCATAGAGGTTGTTTGATAATGAGCCAAGCACCATACCACTACCAAATGGATGATCATGCGACGCGATTAGAAGATGAATGTGAAAACGAGACAAGAACCATATGAATCACACAACAATCACAAAATGGCATTGTCATAATCTTGAAATCAACTGAACTTTTCATGTTATATCAAGTAATCAACCCACATTACAAGTCATGTTGCATAACAGGTTGTTCTCACAACAATGCCATTTCCTCGTCATGTTTGGCATGTGCGCATGTGCACAACGTTGTCAATGTCCACGTCCTCCATGGCATGATACGTAGAAAATATCGTGAGTTCCAATTGTTGAATGCGCTAAACAAAGGTGTGCATGATGATCCAAATTTGGAGTGTCATGTCGTACTCTGGAATTGCACGTTGTATGTGGAAGCGCCCTTTAAGGATGTCAATAGTTCGTACCATTATGCTTCGTGCCAAGGCATGGCAGAGGTTAAGAAACTTGTAGTTATTTGGACCCATATTCCTAGGAGGGATAATTTCATCCAGCGCATCGAGTGATGAGGCCATGAATTTCTAAGAGACTGGAATCGACTAAGAAGTATTTACCATGAAGTACGACAAGGCCGCGTTGTTAGGCATTCATGAACATGCAAGCATTGTGAGCAGAGCCCTCAAACCGAGACGTACGAGAACAACTGGTTGGTAGTCCATGATGCCAAGAAATTCTAAGAAATTAGTTAGTGTTGTTTGTAGTAAAGAAGACAATGAGCATTGCAAATAGTCATATGAAAATGTGTTCAATCAATGGCACTGACACATTTTTGGAACCATTGAAGGTAGTCTCTATGTCCTTCCTAGAGTGAAGGTGCATGTGTTATGACATGGGTATAATAATTTTCACTTAGTTAAAATGACACAACGTCCTGCCGACTTCTCAAACAACATGTAGCATGGTTGCATGGTCTCATTGAAACCGCTCGCTAAGCACCCACACACTCAGTCAACCCCCAACTGACAATTCACTTTCGACCATCATTTTCCATGTTTCACAAATGTCTCCTCCCTTCCGTAGCACGTGAACAAGTGTTTGCCACACTGCCACACTAACACATGTCGTGTTGTATAATCTTTGCGGGTGTTCTACCTCCAGCTCTAACAACCATACAAGACCGGTGAGTGATCCCGTAAGCATGGATCTCCTACCAACACACCTCAGATTGCACATTGTCACTTAAGCAAGGATGGCTGACAAAATAGAGTGGAATTGACGATGGAATCGTTCCACGTGGTTCATTATCCCATTGTTCTGAGCTTCTTCCTTGTCCATGATCGTTGTTGGTGTGGTTGTGCTTGGAGGAAGGAACTGACAAACCTTTGAACAATGATAACTAGTTAACTTCTCACGTAACAACAAGGTTGTGGTACACTTGCGCTCATGGCGATGTGCACGCGCCTTGCCATTATTCTAGTAGAAATTATACAATATGCTTAACACGCACGTACAATGGGACCATTTAGACACGAAGGAGCGAACACGTTCACGGAACAGGCCACAATAATGTCCCCAAAAAAAGTGGTAGCCAAATTTCCTTGCATTTTCATAACATGCCAAAATCTGTTGAGTAAGGACCAAGGCTATAGTAGGGTACAATAAACTTTTCTACCCCTATGAAAACATCAAATGAAAAAGTAACGGCGATATCCATGTGATTTTTTTAAATGCCATGTCCGTGAATAAAATAAAATAAAAGGTTTATCAAGAAAGTTCAAACAAATTAAAGAGATTGTTGGCTTCTTGTAATGCTTGATCAGTGACATGTATCGCCGATTGAGCATAACAAGGAGGGTCATGTGACCCTTCTCAATATCATAAGAGCCATAATCAATGGAGGAACCCATTTTGCTTTGTTTTCCCTGTTTTCATTAAGAAAAAATACCTTCACATTCTTCATTAAAATGCAAACCCCTTGTTTTCAATAAAACCCCCGTTCAAACCCTATCCTATATTACATTCAGAAGTTTGTAGTTTTATTTTTGTGTAGGCTCCTACGGGGTCCCGTTGTAGCGAGTGTTACACTAGGTGCAATGTGATAGGTTTATAAGTAGAAGGTGCAAAGGAGATGGCCATTTTGGAATTAGGGGATTTGGAAAACCTTTTAGTTTAGTAGTTTGTCCACTAAAATGATCGATTACATGAAGTATTGATTCCTATTCCAATCAAATATTTCTTTTTATTTTAATTTGGTAGCATTGCTTCATCTCCATATTTGCATGTTGGTTCGTTTCTGCAGTAAACCTAGTTATTTTTACCTTGCACTCACAGCTTTTGGTATGATTACCCAATTGACAAAAAACATTATGTGGTCACGTGGCCATTACAGGTCACATAACAACACGTTTACTTTTGCTCTTGTGACTAGTGTTGAGCAATGTTAGGGGATTCATGTTTGCTCGTTTTATCGCAAAACATTCTTTCATAGAGCCAAAGAAATAAATTCATTGTTGTGGAATTAATGTTTCAAATCGTAATTAAAGATAATCAGGGTGATTAATATTGGAAAAACATGCCTATTTCATCGGTATCGAATGCATGTATCCAATGGATGAAACAAAAATGAGGCATACTTGGGAACTTGGATGCTCTAGTTAACCGGTGCGTGTAACGCCACACCATGATAGGCTATTTTGAGAAAACATGCTTAGGATTTTGAGGATCTTACGAATAACGAGGCATGTCTGTAAAATTCCAACATCATCCGCATGGTGACATAATAGAGTCGAAACATAGATCTGGTTTGTGACTTTCCTACCGGCACGTGTTGACAGTGGTCAAATCTAAAAGGTTCTTCTACACCCTTCCGGAACGGAACACCGAAAGTCAATGTAGGTGGCCACAAAGCCCTTGACCGAATGGGGGTTATGTAAATATCCATGTGGATTTCCATGTGCGGCAGGCCATGAATGTAAAGACAACCATGTCCACCCGCAAAGTTTGGGGACTTGTGTACATCAAGGACATAAACAGTTGCCCCCTTTGAGTCACAACATCTAGTGTGCTGCCAGACAAAGGTCGATGCTGACTTAAATAGCCGTGGATGCGACGATCAACCTCTTGTAGGTTGTCATAGGACACTGAGCTAATTTTTGGGGCATCATAGCCTTACCACTTGACCATAAATGCCATTACTTTTCCATGGCAACGACATAATTTGTAACCTCCCTTGCTTCCAAAGGTGGTGGAAATGGCAAGTCTCTCCTAAGGAAGTGCTCATGAGGGTATTGGCAGTGTTTGAGTATGGTGATGTGGAACACTACTTGGGTAGCCATACTTACTGAAAGTCAAAACTTTGCAAGGAAATGTTCGTGCATTTCTCCAATTACAAATAGCTCCATCCGTTTTGGAGAAAGCTCTGTAGAATCTTGTCCATGCAAGCAGAAATTCATCAAGGTGAGTTAGACTGAATTACCAACATGGAATTCAGCATCACTTTGATACTTTGTCGTCTGCTTGCCTCAAAACTACCTAGGCCTTTACAAGAATCTGGCCATTCTGGTCACTGTGGTACAAATTTCTCGTTGCTTTCTGCCGTATGATTGGCAGATCATATGGCACACTACACGATGTCCAGCAACACATCCAGAAAAGAAATCTTATCCATTCTTCTCCAAGAAAGCATCAATAGAAAACATCCGGCGTGCAAAATTTTTAAAGTACTAAATTGGTGAGATGTTAACTACAATTTTTGCAAGAAAGACAATCTGGCAGTCTTGCATGCATTCCATACATGATTGTGTCGCTTGGAATCCCGATGATGTGTCTTCCGCGTTGACCACCAAGCCCTCAAGTATATGATGATTCAAAAAATGTGAGTCATTAAGAAACTCAATGGTTAGAGTTCCTCGAGTCCCAATTCGATAATTCCATCTAGTCCTGTACTAAAAGGCAACTTTGGTGGATGCTTGTTGTTGTTAATCAGACCTGATGGCCAGTAACAACATGTTGAGTAAGAAATACATGTACCTTTAATGAACGTTTCCGGTCATGTCATCCAACTCGACTTAAAAAACACTAGATTGCGATAACAAATTTGTCTAAAATAAAAAACAAGTATGGACCGTTAGTGACTGAAGAAATGCCAACACCTGTTGTTGAAAAGTCTTGCCTTCCAGATAACATGGACATCTACTTAATGTTCCACATTAGCCGTCTCAAACTTTACCGATTCCTTAACGAGCACTTCCCCAATAAAATTGTTCCTCCACCACTACCCATTCCAATACACAAGGACATGGATGATTTTTAGGTTTGATTTTGTAGACCACCACTCATCAACCTTCAGATTTTTATGTTGTTTGATCAAGGGATGTCTGGCCCATTTCCTTCACCTTTGGTGTTCCACTCTAGATGGTTTGATAGGTTTGACTACCTTCTAGATGTTTCAAAAGAGCCACCAAAATTTGTATCATTCATTGATACAATTGATTCAACTTTTTCAAAGTTTTTGAACTTTGTAGAGTCAAAACTCGATATTCTAAAAGCCCTCCAAAATCTCTACAAATGTTCTTGAAGCTGTCTCTCACGATGCGGCATTGCATGCACCGATTGGCTCACGTACGAAAGACTCCAAATATGGCTTCTTATTTTTTCCATCGCTACACGTACGTGCCTAATGGTTCCGACTCTTGTCATCAAAGTACACTCACTTCTAACTCCACATGATCCGATTGCCCAGGTCCCTTAAACTGTCTCATAATCTACAACATATACCTGTGAACCTCCAATATTTCTTCTGGCGTAAAATTTAGGATACATTTCTTTTAAATGCATGGCATACTTATCTTATTCTTTATAATAGTTTTTTAACTGAATATAATTTAGGGTATATGTAGGAATTACCCACGGAATTCGAATGTGTGTATGCCCTACCCGACATTTGGAATAGTAATACTACCTTACCCGGCGTTCGTACGAATGAGACTCCCCTACCTGGCATTCGGAAAATAAGACTCCCTTGCCCACGAACACCGAGGAAAAAAAGCGTGTGGATGCTACATGCAATGTAGCCTCGACATGCTGACATCATGGATATATTTCTAGCATTCACAAACCCCTATTTTGAGGGGCTTGTGAATGTTCAGGGGGGGGGTTACCAGTGGTTCACATGGGGGGTCCCAGACTCCCCATGTGTTGAAAGGGAACCTGCTGGGCCCAGCAGGAGCCCGTGCAAAACTAAACCCCTAAAATCCCAGATGCAATTTGGGGTAGAGTTTGACTAGTGTTTGAGCTTTCAAGTGGAGGGTTTGTGTGATAAAAAAAATTAAGAGACCGGGCGGTTTTGCTCGGTTTCAAAAGTGGCGTTTTTGTTCGATCGCGATCGAGCGATGGTGTCTTGTTGCTTTTTTTGTTCGACAAGAAAACCCCTGGTTTGATATGGGGTTTTATTTTTTTGCGGGAAGAGCCCGCACAAAACACGGAAAACCCTAAATCAAACCAGGGGATTTTCGTGTCAAACAAAAAAAACAAGACATCATCGCTTGATCGTGGTTCTCACGTGGGAGGAAGAATCGTGCTTGAGCGAGGGGAGTTGACATGCCCCACCTCGTTCTTCTCGAACAGTAGCGCATGCCGCTGATCGAGCATGGTGAAGCGAGCGGGCATTATACTCTTGTTTTTAAACCGTCGGGCCGAGGAGTTCTATTTTTCTAAGCCCCTGGTAGGGCGTTCCTGACCCCCTCGCAGATTGGGGTGAAGGGCTATTTGGCCCTATAATTTATTAATCGTTCTCTTAATTCTAGGATTCAAATTTGATGCAGGCACATGCTAGATGACGTGGTACTCAGGCCTGGTAGGTTCTTTTTCAACACATAAGGAGACTTGGACCCACCATGCAAACACAGTGAAAATCCACCACCAAAAAAATCACAAATCCCTAGATAGAGGCATTTGTGATTGTTTGGAAAAAATGCAACCATCAAGACTCCAAATCTGCATGCATGAAAGGCAAGGTCAATTTGACGCACAACCAGCATGAAAACCAACTTTATAAAAAACAATCGAGGCACACATCATTTGTTTTTACTTCAGATATCTTAAGTAAGACAAAACACAATGCATGTATACATTCAATGTAGTATTCAATACGACCTCCAACAAATTTAGTCAGTGTTGCTTGTGTTTACAATGAGGAGAAAATTTTTGTTTTAGAATTATGCTAGAATATACTAAACATTGAATTTTATAAACTGCTTTGGGATCGAGCTCTAACGTGTTTGAGGCGAGATCCTAGATCACACAAGAACATTTTGCTTAAGGTCATAAATCAATAAGATCTTATAGCCAAGTACAATTGTTTTACAATTTTGGCAGATTAGCTTGCTTGTTCTTGACCAAAGCAAGGGTTTTCCCAGAATTTCAAGAGAAGTGCATACAAATGTTGTGGAATGTCTGACAATGAGGTTGAGAACAATTATACGGTATAACCCATGCTAGAACAGGTTCAACTGTTATTTATAAAAAACCAATATGATTGATGAAAACTGTATGACAATTCATAATCATACAATGATGTGGCTTCACAATGCATGGAAACCCCTCTTGAATGAATAAGAAAAGACCATCTACTCATTATCCCCTCAATAATCCGGTATGTAAAGTTTTCATCATCACAACTTCCATCCCACCCATGTTTTTTCCACGACCTCACTCTACTGAGGTCATGGCGTACAAGCTCAAGAGGCATCTTCGACATGCCATTGTCCATATCCTTCTAGCATCCAAAAACATACATCTATTGGAGTCCCAATCTTTACTAATGTGCATACATTGCTTTCGGGCCCTGTAATTTCTATTCACAACGTTTTTCTTCCTTCTAGACTTTTGTATTCACCCTTCGTGAGAACACATTCCCACATGGTGTTAAACTATATTTCATCATTTCATTGTGTAAAAAAGATAAGATACCCCATGACATTCAAATGCATTGTCATGCACAATTGTATATGGTGTATGCTAGCACGGAAGAACCCACTGAATTAGTAGGTTTTGAGAAGGGAGAAGTGCTCTGTCTCACTACAAGAAACAACCTTGTTTTATATACTTCCTACACCATTAACTGGCCTACAATAACCTTCAAAAATTCAATACCTCCTTCCACGGAGGTAAGAATCTTCCACGCCTTGCAAAAAACAAGTTCTTGCATGTACCCCTAGCCATGAAAAACTCCTAGAATAAAACATCCAATACTTGTGGACTTTATACCCACATGAGAGGCCAAGTACAAAATGAATGGCCGACATGAGAAACATGTTGGGATACCCTAAAATTGGAACACCTTTCCGAGGGACCACGACATCATCAAACCAAAGTTCTAGCAAGGCCTATATCGCCCAGATTTTTAACTAAGACACCTGGATTTGGAATATCATTCCAGAGATCTCCAATACACAAGTTAGTAACAGCGCCATTGGAAGTACTTTACATCCCATGTGCGAGAGTATTCAGGTGTGAATACAATTGCTAACAAGTCATTGACTAAGACCAATACATCATGGAATTGTGATCTTAAAGGCAAACTCTCTGCGTACTCAAAACTCTTGTTGCAGATGTCAAAGAATTCTCTGAAGCCAAAGTCCGGTTGTTGTCTCCATCCATAGTATGGTATGAGAATAAACAATATGCTACTTCCATCATTATAAAATCAACCGAAACCCACAGGCAATACACACACGAGCATGTTCCAAATCACATGTAAGAAGAATATTATTGATTGTATCCATGGAGAAAAATTCGCTTGTTGTAGTTTCTCCATGCGCATAGTAGTAATGTAGAAAGTTCTCATCAACCCCCAGAAAACTCTTACTATAGTATCCAGTTGCCTCTTGTATTCAGTTAAAAAGGAGGAAATCTTCATTTATGACCATTTTCACATTGAAGATTCCAACTTATTAAAGTTTGGATTTTCTCCTCCATTAAGTGCCACATACATGTCATCCTAATAATAGCAGTTTGTATACCTTCCCACCCTTCAGATGGACACAAATATTAGATCCATGTTCACAAATTATGAAAACACTGGTTCCTTGCTTCTTGCTTTTGATAATTCAACCTTTTTCACCCAGTCCATGGACCAATCAATCCACTCATACTGCATTGACTCCCAAAACATCTCAACAGCGTTATCCACCGGAACAACATTAACACCGTCTTATTAAATCATTTTCATTATAATTCATACATAGGAAATATCCCACGCATGTCCACTTGAAAAGGTTACCATTATTTGGACCTCCCCATCCTAGTACATTGTTGTGCTTGCTTTCTTCTTACCCTATCCCTCTTTGACCGTATTCATTCTAGTTTCATGATGTCATTCCCTCTTCCCCCCCCCTTCCACTTCCAACTTGAATAATGGCTTCATTATATGCGTACATCTCTAAAGTTAAAACCCTCTTGTAACAAATTCCTTTTATAATCCATACAAGAATAATGCATCGTCAATGACGTAGTGCACGGCCGCCGCCATGTAGATCGAGTGGGAATCCCTTGTTTGTGGGTGGTTGGACGGGATGGCTTGAGGGTCGGAGACCCTCAATTACCACGGTTTTGGTCTAGTTGGCCAACAATTATGTCCTTTCTACTATAGTTAATTGGAACATGTTATGACATCTACATTCAGGATCTATGAGGTGAAACAATCCTTCTCTAACCCCAGCCCATCTCTCGTCACTCGCCTCAAATGAACTCAAGATAACTACAAGCTCAATTCTCTGCAACCCTCTTCTCCTATCAGGTACATGTTATCCTCCTTAAATGGGAGATCCCCATTTCTAAAAACTCCACATGCATTTTTTTGTTCCACGATCTTGATAACACTCCGTAAAAAATCCCATGGGACCTTCTTGCCATTATTGATAAATTCTTCCATTGTATTGATTTTCGACCGAAGCCTGTTATGTCCTTTGACATAATTCCATTATTTTATTATAAAAATAGCACCCCTTTCCATATCATTATGAGCTTAAGTGCCACGATAAGCGATAAAGAGATTATAGATCGTCCCCTTTCCAGTTGAACTCCTAATATTTATCGCTCTCTTCTTGATTCTATAAATTATCATATCCTTGATATTCCTTGCAACATCTTAAACTTTATGAACCTCTTCTCCTTCATATCTTAAAGATAACCAATCCTGTATTTCCAGTTGTTATCTTGACTATCCAGACGAAGATCCTCATTATACAGTAATTTATTATTTGATCTATGATAGCAATACCATGTATAAATCTGAGAATGGTATAAGCTACTCCACTAGTGAGGGTTCTCCCATGCGTCATCCACAATTACCAAACCGGCTTCTTCTTGGGCTGAAAATCTGTCGTGTTCCGAATGATGTCCACATTTTTCATCATTGGAAAATGCGTACACCTTTTATACCTTATCTCTCTATAATTTAATAAACAAGCCAGATAAATCAGTTATTTTGTGTTAATATTATCACTTTCTCCAACATCTTTGTCATCCACTGAAGAAGATTGTGCCTCCTCCATACCCACCCTATGATCCCGATCAATCATCTCATAGACCAACATGTTCTAATGTATACACCATGAAATCAATTGTTGACTTATTTTTCACCACCTATATGGAATTCCTATCTTCCAACCTTATTGTAAATAATCCGTGGATAATCTTGATGATATAGAACTTGTCCTCCTCCCTCCCTTCGTAACAAAATATCGTATGCTCATTATCCTAGGGAATGCACCTGTCATACTAGTCTCCATATTAACAAAAAAGACCCTTCCTCATTCCTATTCGTACTCACAACCCTCTCCCACTTTAGAACTATGCCATGCATTGTGGTTATTCTATCAATCGTATGAAAGCATCTAGCCTCTACTGGCATGAACTTAGTACTCTTATCCACACCAGATTTATTGCCATCACTGCTTGCCTTGACTCAAAGTGTTTTTTTTTCTTCAAAATTTCCTCTGCCCTCCTACACCATCTCACATCAGAAGCACTAACACCATTTATCTCAATCTATGCATAATATCTAACCCTCCAATTGGAATAAAAAGATGTCTCCATCTCTTTAGAGTTCAACATCTTAATTTTCCTCTTAATGGTGTGCTACTGGTTAATTTGTGCACAACTGTCATTGTTACACCGATAATAAAGTCAATCTTATTTATCAAATCAAAGCTAGGTGGAAGTGCATCCTTCTATCGTCATAATTCTTCCAAGAAAAGTGGGCCCTTAACTCCTTCTTACCCTTCAATCATGTAATTCAAACTATTATCAATCCGTTGCAAGTGGAACTTTTTATTCGAACAATTTATTGTCTTAAAGCTGTCCATTTGGCCTATTTGCCTGTTGGAGAAGGAACTCGCAAAGGAATACGTTTCATTCAATCTATTTATTATAGATGGTAATGGAAAATTATTTGGCATGCTGAAGTGATACATTGCTAGGACAATCCATTTCACTACCAAAATCAACATTTTGTTAAACCAAAACTAGCATCTTTGAAAAAAACAAATGAAATCATTTCCTTTTCTTTTGGAGGAAAGGCCTCCATGAATGCCCATCCATTCCTCACTCTCATGCTCTCGTCCCATGTTCTTTACAATATGTATGAGCATGCAGCCTTTCTTCCTTCACTAACAATCCTCTGTCTAGCTAGCGGTTTCCATTGAGGCAGACCTAGTGTTGATTATTAAGGTATGATTCTTGGGCCTAACGACACCACCTCCTTGGGAAAAAAAAACTTTTCACGATCTTCCTTTCTCTAGATGTAAATTTCAATTATTCAATAGAAACTCATTTTAAGTAGATTATATGTCAATTGCAATTTTTGGCGGTGAGCGTGAATGGATTGCCCCTTCTCACCGTCTTCATGCAAAAACTTTCTGGACCTCACAGCTCGTGTACATGCAGGGGGACACCTTTGAACCTCAAGAATGGATTCCCCCTTCCTAACCCAGGCAGTGGTGTGCACCTCCCTCCCTTGTATTCTTTCCAAGACGTAATGGCTTGGAAGATCGGACAGGCCTCCACTTCATCATCATCGACATCCCAAGCCACTCCTTCACCCTGGCCACTGCTCCTCTCTTGTGCGAGAAATCTATTAAACCATGGTGTCCTTGGGAAATCTATGAAAAGGGTCATGGAGATGACAAACTGATGGCTTTTGGGTTGCTGAAGTAAAAGGTAACCTGTCTTCACATCTTCCACCCCTTCATGGTTGATGCCCACTACCCGCCTCTTACCTTTACTGGCTCTCTTCTATCCATGCCCATAAAAGTCGAGTCCCCCCATCGACCGCAAAGAAGCCGTCACCTAGCACTCCTCCTCCATGCCTACCACCCGCATATAGATCTACTCCCATGTCTCTTACTTGCTTCTAGAGTCCTTGTCCAAACCTTGAAACTACCGTACTGGATCATGAATTCATCGAGATTTTGATTTCCTTTTGGTGTTACTAGAATTCACCTCAAATTGGGTCCTTTTTTATTTTATGGGTGTTCGCCCAAGGCGTTAGACTGGGAAAGTCGCAACACTAAAATTCACCAACGGTCTCAAATTTGCCCTTCGGAAGAGGCCGAACTGCGATGTTGGACGTCAAAGATGCACAGAATCGCAAGTCCAGCACCACGCTGGCTGACATGGCACAACAATCTGCGAGGGCAAGCCCCTGTTACGAGTCCGCTTGAGTTGAACTGCGCTGTCCGCGGTCTTTTTTCCTCCAGATTACTGGGGTACACCAGATTTTGGTGTCACCCGAATTATCAGCCTGATCCCCCCAAATGACAAGTAATTATTTACGGAACGCATGGGCGAACTGAAAAAGATATTTTTGGCGAATTCATGATCCAGTACGGCAGGCCATAGTCCATTTGTTTGTGATTTCACTGTTCTTCCTTTATATAATTTTCTTTCAAAACCCCTCCTCCCCTTAGCATTTGTCCTCACTCTCCTCTCCGTCCAACCCTTTGGGCTGCTCAAATCCTTTCTCTTCTTTTTCCCAAAGCCTTCTCCTCCGCCCATCCTGCACCCTCTATCACTTCCTATCATCCACCCACTTTATTTATTCACCTTCCTTTGCTAATATACATCTCTTGCCATCCTCTCATCCCATTTCAGCTCACACATCATGATGAAACCCCCCGCCTGACTCTCCCATCACACATTCAATTGGTCAACCATAATCCTTCTTCTTCATTAGTGGCCTCTCTTCTGCACTATCGGGGAATCCATGGGATGTGGTCCTGAAGTTGGTCTGATTTTCTCTTGGTGGTTCACTTCTTCTGTTTTGGGTGAATCTGAGACCGAGCGTGAGATTTCTGGTCGCCTCACGCTATGTGAACAGGGATTTAGAGAAAGTAATTTTGCGAAGGGAAAACGGTATTTTTGTATTGTTTTTTTAACATAGACATGATCACAACATTTAAAGGGCTAGTCATGAGCTTTCCTACGCACTAATCCGCGCACAATTTGGCCAAGCGTAGCCCAAGTTACGCTTGTCAAAGCGCATGTCTCACCCACCACAGAAATGCCCAACGCTTCCATTGCGCGCACACGCCGTGGCGCCTTCCTCCGTGTGCGAAGCATCTTTCCCAAGGCACAGATCCCATTACACGTGATTTTTGGGTCCCTTGTACTGTTTTGACGCACCCCCCCCCACTTTTGGATCGAGTTTGGTGATGGGGTGTGACCAGGTTTGAAACCTGTCCACGGACCTGCAGTCAGAATTTTGCCCAAGTCCCCGAGTAACACAACGTACTACTGAGTTTCGGACGCCGAGCCAGGATTTTGGCGAAGTCCCTCAGTAACAAACTGCATTATTGGATCCGGTGGATTATCCACTGGACGCCTCGGCAGACCTTCCGGAGCAAAATCTCCAGATGGTACTTTTGTTACTCGGTCTGGTCGATTATCCATCGGATTTTGAGTCACAGCCAGCTCCCAGAGCCGCTGTGCAAACCTCAACTTTGGAAGGCCATGTCTCCCTTGATACTTGTCCGAGACCGGAGAAACAACTTCCACCGGATTTAGCGACTCGTCAACTTTAAGGGGCAATCATTCATTTTAGGATCCGAGCAATCCTCAAGCTGCTATATCCGCCGGCGCGGATTCCCCTCTTTTTGGCGGCTCGTCGGCGCCTCCCCGCGCAGCGCTTGGGCATGCGAAGGGGAAAATTTTCAACATGAATTACGTTCATTATGGCCCTAATTTTCCCATCTTCCCAAAACAAAAAATCCATACTCCAACCCCCCTCTTCCAATAAATTTATCGTCTTGTCCTCTACTTCTACTACTCCACTTCAATTGCATCAGATGTACTCTTAAGAAAAAAAAATCTCATGTAAGAGTTTGCCCATGACCATAGAACATAACTTCTTACGGAATCTCACCTTACATCACCTATGTCTATCTGCTTTTTCTAATAGGCCATGCACATGTCACACTTCCACACAAAAACAAACCATCTCTGTACAATGTCAATATGATAGTTTTCTACCACCCAAATATCCAAATCTCCAACATTGCATGACTTAGCCCAGACAGGGCACTATTCTTCTCCTTACTATGGGAGATGACTCCTCTTCTTATCACAACCCTCTAAGTGTCAGCCCAGCTGGCAGCTCGCCCGTCATTCTGGTAAACTCTTCACACGAAACTGAGTGAACTTCCTATACATATTCTTATTGGCTAATTCAACTATGTGACCTCCCCATAGGACAGGCATCCTATCTCCCTAGATCCTCACTCTTTTCTCCTTGTTTGATCTAAGATTCATTCCGTGCCTTCTATCCCATCACACTTCAAGTCACCTTCTAATCCTCAACCGCATGATCTCTCCCACGTCTTCACAGGATGTAGCAATCCTTATCCCTCTCCGTCCGCATTGTTGAACACATCCCACTCATAGGTTGCATCTGTGACCACTCTAACGCCAACCTCATTTATCCCCCCTCCCTATTTTCTGATCCATAATGCCCATTGGAAACTCAACATCACCCTTCTCTCACATCCCTCAACCAAACATGAGAGACCAGGCAATGGCCTGGTCTCTTCCAATCCACGGGAATCTGACACATGTTCCTCTATTTGAGGCATTCAAACTCCAGAAATATTAACTAGATATAGAATAGAGCTACAAACTTATAATGAGAGAGACTTACTCCCCAATATGGGGTTGCTTCCGTTTGCTGGAAATTTTAGGACTGATCACCCCAAGTCCATCCACCAACAAACTAGTGCACACCACAAAACACCATACATATGTAACATCCAAGAAACCTTCCATGACAAATCACTTATCCATTTGTTTCTTCTTATAAAGTTCATCGGACACTCGGATCTCAATACTTACACACTACTCTTGGCAAAATAGAATAGCTTCTAACGATCCCATTCCTGGAAAGTTCTTAAGCATAAATATCCCACTGGTGGTACACGTAAACACTTATCGTGCTTATGTCATTTCTTTTTAGATTCGTGTCCACGCACCTCCCAATAATGAACCAACCATCACTTAGGTTCTACATTCCTATGACAAAGGAATTCGGGTAGAGGAGAGAGGGTGGAGGATAGTGGAGAGAGGCAATAATGCACGTGGAAAGTGCATAAGATACTGCATCCCTCGATGTACTCAATGTAATCAACAGTGCACACTAGTTTATGTCAATGTTTACACTTTGATGTGTGTAGGCGGACGGGAGGGGGGGAGGGGGGAAGAGTGCACGTGGGAAGTGCATCAAAGCATGTACTAGAATATGTATGGGATGTGACCTGAAATGTAGAATAGTCTATGTCACTTTGTTCACCAAGCATGAATTGCACGGATAAGGAGGGGAGGGGGAGGGGAGGAGTGCATGTAAAGAGTGCATGGGTGAGTGTACCAGAACATGTACGGGATGCAATAAAAATATGCACTAGTGTATGTTGTTTTCTACACAATGTGTGCTGTGCATAGGCGCAGAATATGAAATAGGAGGGGGGAGGGGAGGGAGAAAAGTGTACACCAACTGGAGACGGACCACTCAAGCCATCATACACAAGTGTGTTTTTCTAAATCTAGCCCACACACCCTACCATACGCCTCCACTTACACTTCCACATAAACTTCTCACCACATCCATCCCTCCCCGCGGAGGGGGGAGGGGGTAAGAAGTGCATGTGGGAAGTGCATGAGAGCGTGCACTAGAACGTGTATGGGATACAACCTGAAATTCACAGTAGTGTATGCCACCTTGTTCGCAAAGCATGAATTGCACAGGTGAGGAGGGAGGGGAGAGGGGGAGGGGAGGGAGGAGTGAATGTGGAGATTGCATGGGTGGGTGTACATGAACATGTATGGGATGCATCAAAAGATGTGTACTAGTGTATATTTATACTATACCATGTGCACTGTGCATAGGCGTGGATTAGGGTATTGGGGGGGCGGGGAGGGGGGAGGGAAAGAAGTGCAGACCAACTATAGACACATCGCTCAAGCCATCATGCACAAGTGTATTTTTCTAAACCCAACTCACACCCCCTACCATAAACATCTACTTATACTCCCCACATACACTTCTCATCCTATCCCTCCCCTCTCCGTGGGGGAGGGGGGGGGGAGGGGAGAGGTGGGGTGAAGTGCACGTGGGAAGTGCATGAGAGCGTGTACTAAAAGATGTACAAGATGTAATCTGCAATGCACAATAGTGTATGCCACTTTATCCACTAAGCGTGAACTGCACGTATGAGGAAGGAGGGGAGAGGGGGGGAGGGAGAGAAGTGCACACCAACTTGAGACACATCGCTCAAGCCATCATGCACAAGTGTATTTTTCTAAACCCAACTCACACCCCCTACCATAAACATCTACTTATACTCCCCACATACACTTCTCATCCTATCCCTCCCCTCTCCGTGGGGGAGGGGGGGGGGAGGGGAGAGGTGGGGTGAAGTGCACGTGGGAAGTGCATGAGAGCGTGTACTAAAAGATGTACAAGATGTAATCTGCAATGCACAATAGTGTATGCCACTTTATCCACTAAGCGTGAACTGCACGTATGAGGAAGGAGGGGAGAGGGGGGGAGGGAGGATTGCACGTGGAGAGTGCATGGGCGAGTGTACCAGAACATGCATGGGATGCGCTAAAAATGTGCACTAGTGTATGTTGTTTTCTACACTATGTGTGCGGTGCATAGGCTTGGAATAGGGGAGAGAGGGGGGGAGGGAGAGAAGTGCACACCAACTTGAGACACATCGCTCAAGTCATCATACACAAGTGTCTTCCTCTAAACCCAACCCACTCATCCCACCGGGCACCTCCACTTACACTCCCCACATACACTTCTCACCCCCCCTGAACAATCACCCACCAACCACAAATTAGCATACACAAGTGCACAATCCCCGACACAATCTATGCACCCTGCCGTACACCTCCACTTACACCTCCCGCATACACTTCTCACCCCATATCCCCCCCACCCTCCTTCCTCCAACAACCATCCAGCAACAACATAATGGCAAACACAAGTGCACAGTCCCATACACATCCCACACACCCTGCCATACACCTGCACCTACACTCCCGGCATACACTTCTCACCCCATCCCACCCCCCCACTCCCTTCCTCCCTCAAACTACCACCAACCCATCACAAATCACCATACACAAAAACACATTGCCAAACACAAACCACAAACCAGTCGTACACCTCCTCCTAAACTTCCCACATACACTTCCCATCCCACCCCCCCTCGCCCTCTCCCTCCTCCCTCCAACAACCACCAACCCATCACAAACCACCATACACAAGTACATGTTCCCAAAAACAAACTACACACCAGCCACACACCTCCACCTACACTCACCACATACACTTCCCACCCAATCGCCCCCACCCACCCTCCTCCCTCCAACTAACAAGAACCCATGGCAAACCACCATACACAAGTACATATTTCAAAGCACAAACCACACACCAGCCACACCCCTCCAGCTAAACTCCCCACATACACATCCTAAACCATCCCCCCCCCCCACCTTCCTCCCTCCAACTAACACCAACCTATCACAAACCACCATACACAAGTAAATATTTAAAAACAGAAATCACACACCATCCACACACCTCCACCTAAACTTGACACATACACTTTGAATCCCTTCCCCTCCCCCCCCCTCCCCTTCTCCCCCATCCTCCCTCCAACTAGCACCAACCCATCACAAACCACCATACACAAGTACACTTTTCCAAACACAAATCACACACCGGCCACATACCTCCACCTACACTCCCCACATACACTTCCCAACCCATCCCCCCCTCTCCCACCCTTCCCCCTCTGACTACCGCCATCCCCTTATGAACCACCATACACAAGTACACATTCCCATGCACAAATCACACAACTCCACCTAC
>SZWC01004057.1:126551-150435 GCA_023375785.1 Penium margaritaceum
CCCCCCCCCCCCCCGCCTCCACGTCCACGTCCCCAACTGGTTACGACGTGACCCAAGTGAATTTTCGTAAAAGCCCGCTCTTGTTCGAATTGGACGAACTGTTTAGCTCGGAGACCCAGTGACGTGCGCACCACGTCACCAGCCGGCCTTCTGACCTGGCGATGACGGTGAGTGAAGACCCGGCCAGCCGACGCTGGGCACTGCCGGTGAGGTCCAGTGCTTGAAAGGCCGCCACCGGCCTTCCCTTCCTCTACGGAGATCTCTCCTTGAGCTTTTCGCCGAAGCCGAAGGTCCTTGGTCCACAACCCACAGAAGCCGCAGTTCCTTGGCACGCCATTCACCGCTGCTGATCCCGCTGAAGCCACCCAGGTTTCTCTTTGGTGCTAATCCGAGCTATGGAGAAGGTTCGCGTTCGCCAGCAGGTCCTCCTGGACCATTTGAGGCCTGCGCAACACGCAGGCACCGCGACATCTGTGGTCAGTCTTAGCGACGCAGTCCTTTGACGCCCGTTGCGTCGTTTGTGTGTGAAGATTTGACAGCAGCTGGTTCTATGACTCTGCTTTTCAGGAGGCGAATTTCTGCAGTGCAAGCGACAGCGCGGCTTATGAGCGAAAGTCCAGCTTCCTGGATGACGTCGTCATTGTTAGGTGAGATGGAGCGTCTAGTGCATGGTCATGGACGATTCCGCTCTTGAACAGGCGTATGACAGAACGTCTTTTCTTCCTCTCCAGTGCATATCGCACCGCCATCTGCAAGGCCAAGCGCGGAGGTTTCAAGGACACCTTTCCGGATGATCTGCTTGCTCCAGTCCTGAGGGTAAGGATCATAAGCTCAGGGTTGTCTCATTTCTGAGCTTTAGCGGAGTGTAAGCACACATGTTTAACGCTGCTGGTGGACGTTCTGTGATCCGCAGGCTGTCGTTGAGCGTGCTGGAGTCAAACCTGAAGAGATCGGAGACATTGTTGTGGGTTCTGTTTTGGCGCCAGGAGCTCAGCGTGCCAATGAGTGCCGCATGGCCGCATTCTTTGCTGGCTTTCCTGGTAAGCGACGATTTGTAGCCTCCGAGTGCGCATGCTTGCTTGATCCTCAAGTACCCGTTTGAGCCATAAGTTGATTTCTCTGTGCACAGAGACGGTTCCTGTCAGGACTGTGAACCGGCAGTGCTCCTCGGGTCTGCAAGCTGTTGCTGACGTTGCTGCATCAATCAAGGCTGGCTATTACACCATTGGTAAGTGTTGTTTTCTCGTCTAAAAGAAATAAACTGAGCCAGTCGTGTGGTGCCGCAGCAGTCTCACGAAGCCTTGTTTCGTTTGTAGGTATTGGAGCTGGCCTTGAATCCATGACGGTGAATCCCATGGCGTGGGAAGGAAGTGTCAATCCAAAGGTCAGTGATGGATCACTTTGAGTATAGGCTGAGAGAGGGCTGTGTCCACGGAGCTAAGCTTTTTATGGGTGGTGGTTGTCCACAGGTGGAGGCAAATCAGCGTGCTCAAGATTGCCTCCTTCCCATGGGTGTGACGTCTGAGAATGTTGCTGAACGCTATAACGTCTCAAAGAAGGAGCAAGACGAGGCAGCTGTAAGTACTGTACATGTGCCGCCACATCATGACAGTCCTTGCTGAAGAAATGTAGAGACCACCTCGTAAAGATGTGACTGAATTGTGCAGGTACGATCACACAAGCGCGCAGCTGCTGCTCAGGCTTCTGGACGATTCAAGGATGAAATTGTTCCTGTGCATACGAAGGTAACTTCTCAGCCCTACTCTCAAGGGCGAACTGCAACCTCTTTTTCTAGAGTGTGCGCTCTCCTCTTCTCCCCTGTTCTCGGATCTCTCTCATCTGTCTCCCCCCTCGTTGCCCTTTGTTTTCCCTGCTCCCCCTCCCTTCCTGCAGTTGCATACTTTTCCCCTCATGTTTTCTCTCCTTATCGCTGGCCTGTCCTACTTAAGTAAGCTGTCATTTGCTGATACCCCTCTTCCTCATACTCTTCATTTCGCAGATTGTGGACCCAAAGACAGGAGAGGAGAAGCCGGTAGTCATTGCAGCTGATGATGGTATCCGCCCTCAAGCTTCTCTGGCAGACTTGGCGAAGTTAAAGCCAGTTTTTAAGAAAGGTGGCTCAACAACTGCTGGAAACTCGAGTCAAGTCAGTGATGGTGCGGGTGCTGTGCTTCTGATGACGCGAGCAGAGGCTTTGAAGCGCGGAATTCCAATCTTGGGTGTTTTCAGGTTTGTTGGCTTGTCTTTCTCGTCGGGCCTCTTCGCGTCTGTGTCCAAAGAGGTTATGCTTCAGCTCTGTTCTTTTCTGTTGTGGTTTCAGGAGCTTTGCTGCAGTGGGTGTGGATCCAGCAGTGATGGGCATTGGCCCTGCTGTTGCCATCCCAGCAGCTGTCAAGGCTGCAGGTCTGGAGCTCGATGACATTGACCTCTTTGAGATCAACGAGGTTTGTATGGTTGGCTCAGCATTTGGTGGTCATTCCTACTTTGGAAGGGGTGATGACACAATGGTGTTGCTGGATTGTGCAGGCTTTTGCGTCACAGTTCACCTACTGTGCACGAAAGCTGGAGCTTGATGAGGAGAGGATAAATGTAAATGGAGGTGCCCTCGCACTTGGCCATCCACTTGGAGCAACTGGGGCAAGATGTGTGGCTACACTACTTCATGAAATGAAGCGCAGGGGCACTGATTGTCGTTTTGGGATAGTGTCCATGTGCATAGGTACGTTGCTATTTTTTGTCTGCGACCCTCCCTCATTGTCGGTTGTAAGGGCTGGCCCTGATTCATGCATGTTACTGCCTCTTGTGCAGGCTCTGGCATGGGGGCAGCTGCTGTTTTCGAACGTGGTGATTATGTTGATCCCCTCCGCAATGCTGTTGCTGTGCCGACTGCCCACCTGTCACGAGATGCCTTGTAAGGCGGCATGGTTGGGGCCCCGGTGCGTAGTGGTCGCAGTAACCAGCTGAAGCCCTGGAAAGGGGAAGGGGTAGTATTTGTGTCAAGAATCTGATCTATGGCGAAGGATCATGCGCAAGAAACAGTTATCAAAATTTGGGCCTGGTCATGGTATGCAATTGTGCAGACGATATTAGAAACAGCAGACACAAAAGTGAAAAGATCAGTGGGGTTACTTCCTCTCTACGTCTTGAGCATATCTCAACAGGGTGCCAGTTGCGATCTGGAACTCTACATGAGCAAATAAGAAGCTTCTTGTTTTGGGAGTTGAAAGAGTAACAAACAGCTCTATCAACGAAGTCTACCGGGGACCTGTCACTCCCTCCCTTGCGACCTTAAAATAACTCAATACATGCGTGTAGCATGCATACCAAGGGTGGTACTTGTTATGGAGGAAACCATGCAAATGGTAGCAGTATCCAGTGATGGCACATCATACGGACTGATGTAATGTCCCTTCCGTCTCATTCATGGAGTCATTCGACTCACTGCTCTGGTCTTTTCCCCTTATGTTTGATCCTGCCTTATGTTGAGTTGCGACTTCTTACACCAACACATCCAAGACATCTTGGCCATCTGCCACATGGCAAGTGTTCAATCGTAGGCATTAGACAACTTAGATCCACCTTCCAGGAATATACAGAGACGTAACGAAAAACATTTGAAGAAATTTTAATGATTTTGTGTTGATCTGTTTTTGACAAGTGAAGAAACGAGAGAACGAGACGGTAGAAGACTCATATACCCAGTTGTAGAAGCAAAATATCTCATCCCCTTGTCGTCGAGCAAGAAATAACCTATCTACCTATCGACCGCTTTGTCACTAACCAGGAAAAAGGAAAGAAGGCTATGTCGAGGCACCATGTTTTGTGTAATCGACGCATGACATGAACCTCATCCGCAAGTATCACAAACCCCGAAATGGTGGAGTTTGTGATGCTTACAGGGGAGGTTTGTGTGACGTTTGTGGTGTGTTCAAGACTCCCCATGCATTGAAAGGGCTGCCGGGCTCCACTACCGCGGGGCCCGGCACGTTCCCGCACAAAAATTCATACCCAAACCACCAGTGCGATCGAGGTTTGACACTTAAAAAAAGGGTTTGGCAATTCAACGAGAAGCAATTGTTCCTTTTCCCTCAAAGAAGTTGGCCCAATTTTCGGAGTCTCCCTCACGATGGAGGACTCAAGCCCATGGGCGATCAACGAGGGAAGTCGCTGATCATGGACCCTGCCAGTCGTCGATCGCTCTGTTGGTGATTGACGGTTGGCGAGACCATTGATCAACGACTTAGTCGCTAACCGTCGATTGTCCGGATTGAGAAGTTTCCTAGAACCTTCCTAACCACTTGCCGCGACACTAGGCGTCAGCGCCAGGTCAGCGTGTGACAACAGTCACAAGTTAGAGACAAAACTGCAAGGGTCTGGGTTGGAACACGAACAGAGTGTCAGGAAACTCAAACTGAATATAATTGCAGAGAGAGATAACAAATGACAAGTCCACAGCATGAATACCTGCCGCGGCGCACGACAGGTGTCGCACGCGGCAGTGCAAGGTCTGTCCTAAAACAGGCCCAAAACACTGTTTTGGCCGTAACTCTGCGCAGACAAATCAGAATGCTACGCCGTCTGAACCTAGAGATGCAGAATCTCAAGCCGGACGCTACGACTGGTCACACGCATAAGTCCGGCACCGATCGGTGGACAGAAAATGCAAAACATGCAAATCTGGCTCAAGAGCCAGTCCACCGAGAAAACACTAGTGTCTGCAGAAAAACCGCAAAGCACCCCGGCAAGCACCCAGGGCGTCGTGGCAGCTCTCTGGTAGCTGCTGGTGCATGGAGCCACCACTCGTCGGTGCTCCGGTCCGAGCTGCATCCACATCAAGGATAGGCTACAGAAAACNCTAGTGTCTGCAGAAAAACCGCAAAGCACCCCGGCAAGCACCCAGGGCGTCGTGGCAGCTCTCTGGCAGCTGCTGGTGGATGGAGCCACCACTCGTCGGTGCTCCGGTGCCAGCTGCATCCGCATCAAGGATAGGCTGCACAAAACCTGCAAGAGGTCCGAGACAACATCCACGATGCTGGCGCGGTCATCGATCAGCTCCGAGTGGGTGGTCCACCACCTGCTGACGCGCCGGTGTCTCCGAAGTCTGCATCCGGGACCATGTCGTCGCGCTCTCCTGTAGCGCTGCTCTCCTTGCCGTCGCTCGTGACAGGTGGAAGCCACACACACCAACACTCCCCCTGGCTGACACAACTGTCAACATAATGATGTCTGAGCGAAGGCAAGAGATGATGGCTTAGGGAACCAATCATAGCGAGCACTGATCAAGCATAGCA
This sequence comes from Penium margaritaceum, assembly GCA_023375785.1. Classification (NCBI taxonomy): domain Eukaryota; kingdom Viridiplantae; phylum Streptophyta; class Zygnematophyceae; order Desmidiales; family Peniaceae; genus Penium; species Penium margaritaceum. The sequence goes on from SZWC01004057.1 coordinate 131,843, forward strand.
CAGCACAGGGTCTCCTCGTGACAATGGTGCATCCCACCAAACGCCCGGGTCTCGACCATGCACGAAGTGAATCACACACCTACGTGTCAAACATCAAGCAAGAGAGACAGAGAAACAAGGTCTCCTCGTGACCCTTGAAAAGTGTCTCCGGGTGTCCGGGTCTCGACCACATCATGCATGGATCATACATAACACATGTATGCAATGGGTCTCCACGTCACACCGGTAGAACTCAACAGGTGCGCGGGTCTCGACCAGCATAACCTAGCATGGATCATACATAACACATGTATGCAATGGGTCTCCACGTCACACCGGTAGAACTCAACAGGTGCGCGGGTCTCGACCAGCATAACCTAGCATGGATCATACATGACACATAGAGGCAATGGGTCTCCACATCACACCGGTGAAACTCACCATGTGCGCGGGTCTCGACCAGCATAACCTGGACCATAGCATCGTGCCGCACCCTAAGTATCCTCGCTGCAGAGGCTGACAGTACGAGCAAAGCTGATGGCTGCTCCCAACACAATCCGTGAGGAGGGAGCACGGCTCCCCCATGGCCACATACCCCTGCACAGCAATAGCAAGGGTGACGACGATGCTGGTGGGATGTGTCCGCACAGGGCCTCACCCCGGAGCGGCGTCGTCGCTGTCATCGTCATCGCTGTCGTAGTCTTCACTACTGTCGTCATCTGCTGATGTGACTGGTGCAGCGCTAAGGGCCTCCTCCAAAACAATCGCCTGCTGTACGGCCTGCAACTGCTGAGCTGCATATCGCCTCGCGGTCTCCGCAGCGTCGAGGCGCGTGTGGAGCTCGACAAGCTCTGAAGCGGCAGCCGACCAGCTGGCTGCATCTGCGGCATGTAGACGGTCAGTCGCGAAACGAACCTGACGGTGAACCTCAATAGTGTGCACGTCGGCACGAGCCAGAGCCTCCTGTAGCCTCGCGGTCTCACCCCGTAGAAAGGAGTGGAGCTACGCCTGCTCGTCGCACAAGTCGACGTCCTCTACGTCAGTCGTCGACTGAAGTGCCGTCGGGCCACGAGGTGCTGGTAGAGGGGGAGCGCAAGACAATGAGTCGCCACGTAAGTCGTCTGGGGCTGTAGGAGCGACTGCTGCAAAGGCACCTGCTGCTCGTGACACACCTGTCGCTCGGCTGCCAGCTGCTCGCCGGACGACGGCATGTGTAGATGCATCCGTGGCGACGTCATGGTCATCGAAGGTGTGCTCTGTGCCGTGGTGCTCCTCGTGATCCCTGGTGCGCAACCCATCATCCACCTGCTGCTGGAGGTCAGCCTGTCCCAGACGTGCATCCTGTAGAGACCACTCAGCTGTCTCGAGACGCCTGTGTACATCCTCCACACACTCCTCGACAGTCCATCGTGCTGGAACATCCACGGTGTAACAGCGCCTGCTGGCCTCCCGGAGCTCGACCATGGGACTCTGCACGTGCGCCTCCGCTCGAGCCACCACTGCCTCCTGCTTGTCGACCGCGGAGCGTAGGCGCTCGGGTACAGGAACTGTAGCCACCACTGTAGCTGTGTCATCGACTGGAACCGCCATGGTGTCAGCGACATCGGTCCGGGCAGCGAGGGGATGGAGGTCCGCAACTCGCTCTGCATCCTCCATGTCGCACACGCGGACGTCTGCTGTCGCCGAGGGGCCATCTCGTGCTCGTGCCGCTGCTACTGCAAATACGGCAACGCACTGGGCCTCTACGTCTGCCTCTGACCCTGTGTCTGACCACTCCACAACGGACAACTGGTCCTCATAGAGGAAGTCTACCTCGTCCTGGTGGTCCATCACCTGCTCCTGCTGCTCAGTACTATCTATCTGAACCACCTGGGCGTCTGTTGGGAGCCGAGTATCAGCATCTCTATCACCTGCTCCTACTGCTGCTCCTAGCACCATGACAGCTGTCTCCACACCGGCTAACGCGGGAGTGCGCACACCGTCAAGCGCAGCTTCTGCATCGGCCATCGTCATGTCATCCGCCAGGGTATCAACGAACACCATCTCCATCCCCGACTCAGAATCAACCTCAGACCAATCATCCTCCAACGAAGAGTCTCCGTCACGGCGAACGTCTCCCCCCGCCGAACTCTCCGCTGGCTGAGTCTGCTGTGTGACGTCATCCGCCTCAATCATCCTGCGCTGTAGAGCAGTCCCATCACCAATGCAGAGCTCTGCCGCGGTCGTCAGCGGACAAACCATCCCCCCCCACGGTTGACACCTCGGCAGGAGCTATGGAGACTCGACAGACCAACCCGTGGACAGGAGACGAGGGGGTCTCGTCACCTGAGACTCCTCCCACAACCGCGTCTGATGGTGCTGCTTGTGCGCGCCGTGCAAGACGAGTAGCTCACCGCCGCGCACGACGAGTGTAAGAACGAGCGGTGCGGCGAGGGGCTGTGGGTCCGTCCGTCAATATGATGCCGACAGCCTCCAAGACCTAGCGGAGGGTGACGGATGTAGACGAGAGATCCGGTATGCTAGCATCGTCGGAGGAAGGGATGCTGGATCGGGAGGAAGATGAGGATGAAGTGGGAGGCGACACCTGCGACGGAGTGGCAGCTCGCTCGGAAGTCACCTGGTCAAGGAGCTGCTGGACCATGCGCTTGAGGTTCCGGACCTCCATGTGTAGGACGGCCATATCACCACGCAGAAGCGCTGTGGTATCACTCGGTGATGTATCCACTGAAGGAGGTGGAGAGGATCGTACCCAGGGGGGATGCCACCCAAGAGGGCGCTGTCGGCACTGGCGCCAGCCATGCTGCCTATCTCGACAGTAATAGCACGAAAAGCCTGAGGACAAGTGGGACTTGTGCCACGGCTGCATGGACCACTGTACTTGTGGCGTCTGCCACGGCTGAGGCTCAGGCGCAGACCACGGCGATGGCAACGCCCACGGCCACGCTGCGCAGCTCATGTCGAGAGCTGAGCGTAGGTAATCTCACACACTCAACCCCGGTGGTGCAAAGCACCACGTAGAGGGATACGAGTGCAGTAACGTCTCTCAGACGGGCTGCGATGTCGTCAGTCAAGGTGAAAACCTCAGCCGTAGTGTGTTGCTACAATGTTGCACCCGTCGACGATGGCGCAAATGTCGCAACGTGCGACCTCAAGTCGCCTTCAGTGCCGCTGATGCTGCACCGGTTGCCGTCGTCAACAGACGACTGTGGCCTCAAGCCACCTTTGATGTTGCTACTGCTGCTACGACTCTCGCGGCGGCTGCTGCTACAGCGGTTCCCGTCGTCAGCCGACGGTATTGGCCTCAAGCCACACTAAAAATTAGAATAATCAAAAGAACAAGAACAAAACTCACCCCCTTTGTTGTTTTTTTTGTTTTGTTTTTGATGGTGCCACCTCCTCGGGTGCCCCCTTTGGGCTTTTCTGGGGTGCCCCACTCGAGGACCCCCCCTCTCTTCTCTCTCTTTTTTTTTTCCGGTTTGGCTCGACCCTCGCGACGAGCACACTGGAGGGGGAGGCTCGCTCCCCCCCTCGCGTGCAGCCGGCCGGAGGCCGCCCGCCGGCCTCCCCTGCCCCTCTCAGCCGGTGGGGGGGCGGCGTTTGGCCGGCACGTGCCGGCTCAAGCGCCGGCGCTTGGCCGACGCTGTCGCGCCCTCCAGGGGCATGACGGGCCCGACCGACCGGACCCCCCCCTCTTTGGCGGGGTCCCTCGCGTCGGGTCCCCCTCAGGCTTGATAGCAGCAGCTGCTACAGCAACTGCTGCTGCGGTTGCTGTAGCAACTGCTGCTACTACTGCTGCAGCTGCTGCCTGCTACTACTGTTGCTGCGGCTACTGCTGCGGCTGCTGCTGCGGCTGCTGCTTGCTGCTGCTGCTGCTGCTGCTGCTGCTGCGAATGCTGCTATAGCAGCTGCTGCAGCTGCTCGCCGCCACCGCTGCTGCTATGGCTGCTGCCCACCACCGCTGCTGCTGCAGGTGCGTGCTGCCGCCGCCGCTGCTATGGCTGCTGCCCGCCGGCGCTGCGGCTGCTGCTGCCGCTGTGCTTGCTGCACGCCGCTGCTGCTGCAGCAGCTGCTTGCCGCTACTGTTGCTGCTGTTGCTCACTGCTCGCAGCCGCCGCTGCCGCAAGCTGCTGCTTCTCCTGCGAGCTGCTTCTCCTCCTCCCCCCTTGTTTTTGTGTGTACACACCGGTAGCCAGACACGGCTACTGCTGCCACCAAGTGCTGCTGTGCAGTGAGTGCTGCCGTAGCCGCTACCGCCACAAGTGCTTCCCGCCGCTCGTTGATGCTACGGCCGCTGTTGCTTGCAGCTGCCGCCGTTGTCTCTGCTACCTCCACCGCTCCGCTGCAACGTAGTCGCGGTGGGTCCCTCAAGGATCTTCTGTTGCTGCTATGGGTGGCTGCCGCTGCTGCCACTCACTGCTGCTTCTGCTGCTGCGTCTCTACTGCACAGCACAACGAGCTGTGGCTCATTTTCTCTGATACCATGAGAAGTTTCCTAGAACCTTCCTAACCACTTGCCGCGACACTAGGCGTCAGCGCCAGGTCAGCGTGTGACAACAGTCACAAGTTAGGGACAAAACTGCAAGGGTCTGGGTTGGGACACGAACAGAGTGTCAGGAAACTCAAACTGAATATAATTGCAGAGAGAGATAACAAATGACAAGTCCACAGCATAAATACCTGCCGCGGCGCACGACAGGTGTCGCACGCGGCAGTGCAAGGTCTGTCATAAAACCGGCCCAAAACACTGTTTTGGCCGTAACTCTGCGCAGACAAATCAGAACGCTACGCCGTCTGAACCTAGAGATGCAGAATCTCAAGCCGGACGCTACGACTGGTCACACGCATAAGTCCGGCACCGGTCGGTGGACAGAAAATGCAAAACATGCAAATCTGGCTCAAGAGCCAGTCCACCGAGAAAACTCTAGTGTCTGCAGAAAAGCCGCACAGCACCCCGACAAGCATCCAGGGCGTCGTGGCAGCTCTCTGGCAGCTGCTGGTGGATGGAGCCACCACTCGTCGGTGCTCCGGTGCCAGCTGCACCCGCATCAAGGATTGGCTACACAAAACCTGCAAGAGGTCCGAGACAGCATCCACGACGCTGGCGCGGTCATCGATCAGCTCCGAGTGGGTGGTCCACCACCTGCTGACGCGCCGGTGTCTCCGAAGTCTGCATTCGGGACCATGTCGTCGCGCTCTCCTGTAGCGCTGCTCTCCTTGCCGTCGCTCGTGACAGGTGGAAACCACACACACCAACACGGATGGCCATACCCATTTTTTTTTCTCGGTCGGCGACGCATGTCGGGACCGAGCATGGAAACAAACTATCTTGGAGTTTTTCTTTTGCAGGTGCCGGGCGGATGAGAGTCACACTTTGCGTGTGATGGGTATCCAAGCTCTGTGGCCCTAACGGAAAACCGTGTGAGACTGAATGATACAAGGAGGACAATGTGACAAATGGTGCTTGAAACGGTAGAGACATGGCAAAGGTATGCTTGAAACAGTGAACGGAGTCCTCCATGCATTGTTTTGACAAAGAGGGCAAAAAAATGTTTAGCTTTTCACTAAGAAAATTATCCAAACGCGATTTTGACGGTCATAGAAATATTTTCTTCCCCTCACACGACATCTGATAGGAGGGCGACCCCAAGGCAGACCTCCTCGAACAACCACGAAACCACTGCATCATCCAGCTATCACTTCCAACGGGAGGCGGCCCGCTTCAAGAGGGGGGTATAACGAGGAACCTGCCACAAGTTTATCCATAAACAACCTAGCTGTAAGTTCCCAAACAACACCTGGCTAGGAACCAACAGGCATATGAGCTACTCTGTTGTCTAAATGACAAATTGTAAGAAGTATTTAGTACATAGTCAAAAGGGCAGATCAACCATTTACCCCTTGTTTTGGACAAGAAGCTTGATCCCCCCTCGCTCGGAACTATAAGCCTGATCCGCCCCTTCTTCACAACAATAAGCCTGATCCGCCCCTTCTACACGGACACAATTTTGCTCTTGGTTTTTGCGCATCCTTATTGTGATCTGTTGTGTCCTCCCGGCTTGTGTACATCGACGTGCAGATGACTGACGGCAAGACTCAACGCTGCTGGAGTGTCGTCCAATGGAGCCGATGCACGCTGAGGCCTACTCGCATTTCGCTGGAGCCTCCTTCCTCCGGCGACGTGCTCAGCTCCATCGGCAGGCCTCATCGGCGGTCGGGCTGCTAGCGGTCAGTGCCACCGTAGATGCTGTCTGCATGCGTCAGGCGCTGGATTTGACTGTACCATTGCGTCTGCAACGTCATGCTCTGCCTAGGGTCCATGTCTCATGTTGCGTGGCACTGTTTGGCATCATGAACGATCGTAGGCACTGCCTGAGTTCGGGCATCCATAACTCTTTGCTGCTACTTTTCTAGTTGTTTCTGACTGCACAACTGTGTTCGCAGCATCGGTATTATGGTATGGTCCAGTTTTCAGGCAAAACGGATGATGCCCGGGTTTTGGGCTGTCAGCTGTCTGGCAGGGCTCACCGAGAAAACCATGATTGCCAGAAAATAGGTCTAGGTCTATTTTCTGATTGGCTGGTTAGCTGAGTAACAAGCTCTACAGAGCTGGAGGGGGGAGCTAGAACTTGGAGGGGTCTCCCATTGTTGCTCATTCATCATTCCTAATCAGTCACTTTCAGTGTTCAGCTGCTTTTTGGCGCTAACACTGGCGCGCGCGTTTCTAAGTAACAAACACAGAACTTCCAGACTTAGACTCTAGAGCAGCAGACTGAGGGGGCAGCAGACTTGAGCAAAAAGCGTGGAAGTCTGCACGCTGCATCAACAACTCTGCTGTCCCAACATGCTGCCTAGATTTTCCTTCTTGGTATCAGAGCCAGAGCGTAGTAGCAGCAGCACAAGACTGGCGTACAGGTGCCAGACAACGCCGGCGGACCCCCATACACGCCAGTGCAGGGGAAATACTGTCGGATGTTTTCGGCCAACATTGACCCGCCTGGTGGCGGCGTCATTTTTTTCCCACGGCCACTGGGCCAGGGGAAATAATGCCGGATTTTTCCGGCAGCACTGACCCCCATGCGTCACGCGAGGAGGTGAACGGCAGGTCGCGTCCGACACCTACAAGCGACGACGCACATGGCAACGTCACCCAGGTGCAGTGGCTTGCACCAGCGAGCAACAACAACAGCCTGCAATAGTAGCAACGGCAGGCAACAACAGTGAGCAGTGGCAGCAGCCGCCAGCAGCAGCTGCGTGCAGCAGCACCTACGTGCAACAGTCGGTAGCAGCAACAGCCCGCAACAGCTCATAGCAGTAGCAGTCCGCAGTAGCACGCTGCAACGACGGCTAGCAGTAGCAGCTCGCAATAGTAGTAACACCGGTAGCGAGTTGCAGCAGTAATAGCGAGCAGTAGTAACAAAAAGCTGTAGCAACTGTAGTAGCAAGCAACAACAAGCAGCAATAGTAGCCGGCTACAACAACAGCAGTAGCGAGCAGCAGCCGGCAGCAACCAACAGCGGCTGCTGTTGCTTGTAGCCCGCAGCTCGCCGCGAGCAACGGGCTACGAGAAGCGAGCTCGCTACTCGCTACGAGCAACGGATTGCTGGTAGCGAGCAAAGCTCATTGCTCGTAATCCGCTGCCCACAGGGAGCTGTGAAGCTCGCAGTGACAGACGAAAAGGAAAAAAAAGAAGAAAAAAATTCACCCACCCCAGCAACAGCTGCCATAGCTGATGTAATAGCCAAAGTAGCCGCAACAGCACGCAGCACCAGTAACAGCAGCAGCAACAGGAGCAGTTGCTGCTACAATAGCAGCTGTAGAAACAGCGGTAGCAGCAACAATAGCAGTAGCACCAGCAGCAGTAGCAGCGGGAAACAGCGGCAGCGTCAGCAATAGCAACAGCAGCGGCATCAACAATAGCAGCCGCTACAGCCACGCAATAGCGGCCCCAACAACAGCCGCAGCTGACGTTAGCATCCGCCGCTAACGTCAGCATCCACCGCTGACGTCACTGCTGATGTCATCAACAAAAAAAGAGAGGGGAGGGGAAGAAACTCTATAGTAGCAGCAACAACAGATAACGCAGTGGTACCTGTTGACGTCAGCTGTCCTAGGCTGATGTCACTACTGAAATCTGTAGCACAAAAAAAACCAAGAGAGGGAACACTAAAACCCACCATGGCTAATAGCCCCAGTGGGGAGGGGTCCTCCTCCATTGGGGGAACCACCAGGGGGGATACCCCCTCCCTTTTTCTTGCAGCAGCTGAAGCAGCAACAACAGCAACAAGAGTAGTAGTAACAGTAGAAACAACAGCTGCAGGAACAGCAGCAGTAGCAGTAGCAGCAGTAGCAGCAGCAGCCAACAAGCGTCATCGTAGGCACCCCTGACCCCTTGGTTTTCATTCAGCAACAGCTCGCTACCTTGAAGCAACAGCCTGTAGCACTACAACCTCTGGCCTCACAGACTCCCACTAGTGCCCCGCCGCTGTTCATTCCTCTAGGGCATGCTAGGCCCACTATGTCCGCTGCCATGCATTACCTGGCACAGGAGCAAACTCAGCGCCAGCGGCAGACAGTGCCCTCCGTCCCTGGCCCCACTCTGGGCGCCGGCCCCAGGCAAAAGGACTTTGAGACGCCGCCCCCCCCCCCACTTCAGGCCGGCGAGCAATTCCGGAGCTGGGAGCTCAGCTCCCGCATCAAGGTGCACGGTGAAGGCTTGTGGGGCCATTACACCCTTCTGTACAACTCCACCCAGGCCAACCAGCTGTATGACACTGGTCGCGCCGTTTGTACCCTCGTCCCCGTCGCTCCTCCAGCTTCCCGCCTAGCCTTAGAGCCCTTTCTCGGCAACTTCACCACTGCGGCACCCCATACCCTGCAGCCGCGTGGCACGTCCTCACCCGTCCCCATCGCCTGTCCAGCGATGCTTAGACTAGGCGTCTGCTATAGGAGTTCAACTCTCTCCACATGGGGGAGAATGAGACAGTCAGCGCTTACTGGCAGTGGGTTGAGGACATATTCCGTCGCCTCGGCACCTCTGCTCCACCACCTCTGGCCGTGCTCCTTACCATCAAGCGCGGTGCCACCGACACGTACGCGGACGTCTTCGTGCACTACTCCCAGGATATCCTCTCCACCATGGCGGCCCAGAGCACCCTCATGCCCTGGGCATACAAGCTTTTCCTCAGGAAGCTCGTATGGAGTCCCCCCTCTAGCACACGGAGGCCCTTGCCTCCCCTACCGTTACTTGAGTGGCCGTCGCTTCCTCCACAGTAGCTACCTCCACCAGATCCTCGTCGCCAGGGAAGAAGAAGAAGCGGAGCAAGAAGGGCAAGGGTCAATAGTAGCAATGGTCGATTGGGTCCAACGGTGATGGCTCGGTCTGCCACAATTGTGGCCAGCAAGGGCACAGGTGGTACATGTGCCTGCTACCGACGGACGAGGCGCGTCATCGCCACCATGCGTCGCCAGCGGGAGCACCATCTCACCTCTGCCGTTGTAGCTATCGTCGCCCCTGACGCCTCGACCCTGTCCAGCAGCTCCACTCCTCCGACTGCCACACCGGTCCCACAGGCGCCAGCTCCACAGCAGCATCATCCGCAGCCGTTGGCGCCGTCGTTCCCTTCACCGGGACAGTCCCCCTTCTATCCGAGCTCAGGCGCTGTCACCCCGCACTCAGTCTACACTCCCGAGACGTCCACGCGTGAGCGTTAGCTAGAGCAGTTAATTGCGCTTCAGCTCGGCCTGCCTCGCCCTCCCCCCCAGGGAATTGCGAGTTGCGTCACCTCCTGCTCGTCCCCCTCACCCTGCTCGATTGAGATTGAGCTGCGGTCATGTCCTGCTTCTTCGTCTGTCTCACCATCTTCCGTGATCTCCCCTGCCTCCCTTCATGACGATGTCTCGTGACGACGTTGTGTGACTTGATGATTGGCACTCTCGGTTCGCGCCCCTTTCCACCGCATCCGCATCTCTCACTTGCTACCATGTGACTGTCAGTGATCTCGCGACTCCGGTCCAGGACCCTGCCGAGATCTGGATCATCGATTTTGGAGCCACGCATCACATGACGGCCTCTCGTGAGGCCTTTAGTATGCTTGGTCCTTTTGGCGATGTATTCGGTGTCCGGACGGGCTTCGGACAGGTGTTACCTGTTCGCGGCGTCGGCGTTGTTCATTTTCGTGGTCCTGCCGGTGATGTCTTCGTGACCGATGTCCTCTTCGTCCCGGGTCTTGAGCTCAGCCTCCTGTCCGTTACTACCCTTGACCGCATGAGCATGGACGTTGTGCACTCGGGTGGTGTTGGCACCGTGTCGTTGCATCCGTCTGGTCTCGTCGTTCTACACGGCACCGCCCGTGGCAACCTGTGGCATGTCCCCCGCCTGTCCTCCTCTCCTTCTGTTCCCTCCCTGTCGGCCGCCACATGCCATGTGTTTGTCACCAGTACGCTCTCTTCGTAGCACACCCGCCTCCTGCACCGCCGCCTTTGCCATGTCCACTCTGCCACCATCGACAGCATGCTCCGCACGCATCCAGCCAAGGGCCTCGACACAGACACTTTCCCTTGGTCATGCCCCACGGAGTACATTGATTGCGCTAAGGGCAGGATGCACCGGTCCACATACCCTCAGTCTTCCTCCCGTGCGTCCGCCCCTCTAGATCTGGTCCATGATGATGTCATGGGTCCCCTCCCTACCGAGTCCGTCGGCGAGCGTGGCCGATATGTCTTCACCCTCACTGACGACTACTCTCGCTACCACTTGGTCTTCTGCCTTCGGCAGAAGAGCAATGTCGCCCGCACCATTAAGGACTGGCTTGTCCTTGCAGAGTGCGAGTGCGGTCGCTCTCTTTGTCGCTTTTGCTTCGATCGCGGTGGTGTGTACATGGTCGAGACCACGACGTTTCTCGCTTTCCACGGTGTCCACAACAAGGCATCAGCGCCCTACACACCCGCTCATAACGGCGTCTCCGAGCGGTGGAACTGCACTATGACCGACGCCGTCCGCACCATGCGGGTTGAGTTTGGTCTCTCTGATGGCTTCTATTTTGAAGCCATGGCCTACATGACATGGGTCTGGAACTGGATTTTCCACGGGCCTCTTCCCCGCCTGTCCATGCCGTACCAGCACTTGTGCGGTCAGCGCGCTGACCTCCACCAAACACGTGTCTGGGACTGCGCGACCATCGTGTGGTAACCCATCCCGCAGCAGGGCGGCAAAATCGCCCCCCGCGGTCGTCCTTGAACCTTTCTCGGTGTTTCTCATCAGTCCAAGGCCTGGTGCTTCTAGGTTCAGTCCCGGCACTGTATCGTCGAGTCCCGCGATACCCTCTTCTTCGAGGAGTTGTTTCTACGCGATCTTATTCGCTCCGACTCGTCCGTGTCCCTCCCGTCTTGTGGAGGAGTGGTGAGTCCATCCTCCATCCTGCCACTTGCGGGTGACACATCAATTCGCCCCTCTTAGCTGGTAGCCCCAGTCGTGCCCGTTGACTCCTCCGAGCCAACAACCCCAGTTGTGCCTGCTGGCCTCTCGGGGCCGGCAGCCCTAGTCACGCCCGCTGACCCCTCCAAGCCAGCAGTCCCACTTGCGCCCGTTGGCCTCTTGGGACCAGCAGCCCCAGTCGCGTCCGCTGGCCCCTCCAGACCGGCAGTCCCAATCGCGCCCGCTGGCCTCTCGGGGCCGGCAGCCCCTGTCGCGCAAGCTGACCCCTCCGAGCTAGCAGTCCCAGTTGTGCCCGCTGGCCTCTTGGGGCCAGCAGCCCCAGTCGCGTCCGCTGGCCCCTCTGGACCGGCAGTCCCAGTCGCCCCCGCTGGCCCCTCCGGGTCAGCAGCCCCAGTCGCGCCTGCTGGCCCCTCGGGGCCGGCAGCCCCAATCGCGCACGCTGGCCCCTCGAGGCCGGCATCTCCAGCCGCGTCCGCTCGTCCCTCCATACCAATAGTCCCGTCCGCCTCTGTTAGCCTGTCGGACTCGGTGCCATCTCTTGCTCTACCGTGCTACACACGTGGCCCAGGCGGCAGCCTCTGACCGAGGTCGTGAGTGAGTGCGCAGACCGCCGCACCGCGCCCTATGGTGCCACGGCCCCCTTTCGCTCCACGTGTCTCCTCCACTCCCACGGTTATGAGTGGGGACCCTGGCACCAAGGCCCTCGGCCTGACCACTTTGGCCATCATTGCAGACCTTCATCCGGGCTCCGCACTGGGCTACGCCATGCTCCATCACGAGCATCGGCATGCCGTTCTGGCTGCACTCGCGAGCATCCCACTTGGAGCTCGTGATACACACTCTCTCAGTCCGCTCCATATCACACCCAGAGGACCCAACCACCCTACACGAGGCTCGAGCCTCCCCTGAGGCCGCACATTGGGATGCTGCCTGTGCCGACGAGCTCGCTGCTATCCGGGAGCACCACGTGCATGACCTCGTCGACCTCCCTCCAGGTCGGAAGGCCATTGGTGCAAAGTGGGTCTTCCAGCGCAAATGGAAGCCGGATGGGTATTTGGACAAGTACAAGGCCCGCCTCACAGCCAAAGGGTTTGCTCAGGTCCTCGGGGTTGACTACGACCAGATCTTTGCCCCACTAAGTCGGTTCTCCACTAGCCAGGCACTCTTCAGCCTGGTTATCCAACATGGGTGGGAACTCCATCAGATGGATGTGAGCAACGCCTTCCTCCATGGCTCGCTGGAGGGTGAAGAGCTTTACATGGTGCAATCCCCAGCCTTCGACGACCCTCTATGGTCTGAAACAGTCGCCTTGGTGCTGGAACCAAGATATCAGCAGCACGTTCCTCCGCTGTGGCCTCCTGCATAGCACCACTGACCCCACACTGTTCGTCAGCCCACGAGGCTTGACCTTCACCGCTATTCTAGTCTACGTCAACGATCTACTCATTGCGTCGCCAGACATGGCGGCCATCCAATGTATCAAGGACCTGCTGCATACTGCCTACCAGATGAAGGATCTTGGGTCTACCCGAGTCTTTCTGAGCATGGAGCTCGAGCATGATCGCTCCCAGGGTATCCTGCACGTCCACCAGACTACCTATATGCAGACCCTGGCCACTCACTTCGCCAAGGACCTGCCCCTCGTCCTGAGCGCATCTTCACCCATGTCATCTAATGGCCAAGTGAAGCTCAAGAGTCCTAACCCAGTCATTGTGGGGGAGCCAGTTGATGTGACCACGTATCTGAGAGTCATCGGGTCACTGATGTTCCTGGGGATGACGACACGACCAGACATCGCGCTCTCCGTAAACCTCCTGGCTCAGTTTTCTCAGGAGTCGTGTCACCTCCACTTCGAGGCCACGATCCGAGTACTGCGCTATGTCGTCTCCACTCCTTGGCGAGGTCTCATGTTCCGCTGCCAGCCGTCTGTGATCGTGGTGGGCTACACCGACAGTGAATGGGCCGGTAGTCCAGACGGTAAGAGTCGAACAGACTGGATCGTTCTGATCGGCAGCACGGCTGTGTCCTGGTGTAGTGGCAAACATGGGTACATTGCACGCAGCACTACTGAGGCTGAGTACGTGACCCTTGGATCAGGCGTTTGTGAGAGTGTATGGTTGCGTCGTTTGCTGTCCGAGTTGCGTTAGTTTGTCGTATCCATCACGTTGCATTGTGACAATGAGAGTGTCATGGCCATCGCCGATAATGACGGTGTGCATTACACACGCACAAAGCACATCAACGTTGAGTATCACTATGTACGTTTGTTGTTGCATGATAGCAGTATCAGCATTGTGTGGGTTGAGACAGCACGGTAACTGGCTGACTTCTTGACCAAGGCACTGGAGCGTGACTTGTTTAAGAAGGCAGTGATTTCGGTCGGCGTGTGTTCATGAGTTGCGCTCTTTGTCCCTGCCTGCGTCTCTGTATGCCCTGGGGGAGTTTGACTGTTGACTGTGTCTCTGCCCGTCCATGTGCATTACTCCTGTGAGTCATGGGGGAGTGTTGGTTTTTGTGCATCCTCATTATGCTCTGTTGTATCCTCCCGGCTTGTGTACATCGGCGTGGAGATGACTGACGGTGAGACTCGACGCTGTTGGAGTGTCGTCTGGTGGAGCCGACGCACGCTAAGGCCTACTCGTTGTTCGCTGGAGCCTCCTCCCTCCGGCAACGTGCTCAGCTCCATCGACAGGCCTCCTCGGCGGTCGAGCCGCCGGCGGTCAGTGCCACCGCAGATGATGTCTGCATGCGTCAGGAGCTGGATCTGACTGTACCATTGCATTTGCAGTGTCATGCTCTGCCTAGGGTCCATGTCTCATGTTGCGTGGCAGTGTTTGGCATCATGAACGATCGTAGGCACTGCATGGGTTCGGGCATCCATAACTCTTTACTGCTATTTTTCCAGCTGTTTCTGACCACATGATTGCGTTCGTAGCGTCGGTATTATGGTATGGTCCAGCTTTCAGGCAATACAGACAACGTCCGGGTTTTGGGCTGTCGGCTGTTTGGCAGGGCTCACCGTGAAAACTCTGCCTGCCAGAAAATAGGTACATGTCTATTTTTTGATTGGCTAGTTAGCTGAGTAACAAGCTTTACAGAGCTGGGGGGGAGCTAGAACTTGGAGGGGTCTCCCATTGTTGCTCATTCATCATTCCTAATCAGTCACTTTTAGTTTTCAGCTACTTTCTGGCGCTAACACTGTAGCGCGCGTTTCTGAGTAACAAACCGAGAGCTTCCAGACTTCGACTCTAGAGCAGCAGACTGAGGGGGCAGCAGACTTAAGCAACGAGCGTGGAAGCCCGCACGCTGCATCAAAAACGTTGCTGCCCCAACCTGCTGCCTAGCTTCATAATCAGAAGGGCGGATCAACCATATGCCCCTTGTTTTGGACAAGAAGCTTGATCCCCCCCCTCGCTCGGAACAATAAGCCTGATCTGTCCCCTCCTCACAACAGTAAGCCTGATCCATCCCTTCTACACGGACACGATTTTGCAAGCATAGAAAATCAATGATACACCCCTCTTGTTTGTCGAAAGATAGCATGTCGACGTTGCATGGATGCAGCATCGACGTGCTGACATCACATTTTTTGGCCCAATCATCACAAACTCCTTAATAGAAGGGTTTGTGATTTTTTTGTAAGTGGTTTGCAGAAAGCTTGCATGGGGGGTCCAAGACTCCCCATGCGTTAAAGGGGAACATGCTGGACCTCGCAACTGCAGGGCCCAGCGTAAAAATAAACCCTAATGCCCCAAGCGTAATTTGCGACGAGATACCCACCATGTCCAAATTTTAAGCTGTCGTGCCCGCATGTGCTCAAAATGGAACTGGATACCGAGACCACTTTCATTTTGGAACCGCGTACCCAGTGTCCGCCATATTAAAGAGTTATATCCGAGTCTGACATATTTGACACAACATACCACATCTCACAAAATTAATCACCCCATACCCACAACGAATACATCCGAATAGTGAACATTAGGCGAATGCGACCTAGTGGTCATCCGGCGGGATGTGTGCACGACTGTTTGTCGTACTCGCCATAAAAACTCACCTGTCCTTTCGGTTACTTGGAGTATAGTCGATGGTGACAACGCCGCTGAGCATCGCGATTGGTCGGACTATCGACGGCTGGCGACCGCTCCAATGCGCGGTTCATCGGCCACCGCCACGCACATCACGCAGTGCGGCGCCTCCAGACTGAGACACCGGGCTGCAGACCATGCATTTGAGCCCACGTTTTCGACCGATGACTCTGTAGACCAAGACAATGAGTTCACTCACTCCACCGGTGACTCTGCCACCCAGGTATTTGAGTCCGTCACTTTGATTGTTGACTCATTGGAACTGCCGAGCAGTTATTCAGCTCCTGAGTTGGTCAGTCCAGTTGGGCAACCCGTCGTTTCTTTTCCTCCTCGAGCCCAACATGTCCACTCGTCTACTATTGGTTTGGCATACTCACGTAAGCTTGGTTGTTTTCTTCAGCAAGGCACCACGACGCCTCCATCAGGCTCGCGTCCTATCATTGCCCGGCCAGCCCCGGCCAGTACCCTTCATCCCACATCCCCTTCTCACATTATGGAAAGTGGGAATCTGGGGACAAAGGCCTTGGGTCTAACTGCCCTCGCCGTTGTCGCAGTGGACCTTCATCTTGGATTTGCATTTGGTTATGCCCTGATTTCTCAGGAGCATCAATGCCCTATCTATGTCTCATTGTCTTGTGTTCCAATGGGTCTGTTTACTGGTTGTTTGTTGACAGCTAGGCCATCTTTACAGACAGGCGACCCATAGAGCCTCCATGAGGCCAGGGCCGCACCTGACGTGTCCGAGTGAGAGGCTACTTGCAAGGAAGAACTGCTTGCTATCAATGAGCATGTCTCATTGATAGCTCTCTTCCCTCTGCTCCCCCTGGCCCTAGCTTTGTTGCCCCGGCAAAACCGCTGTCTCTGGTGAACCTGGCCTGCGGGCCCTTGGACTCACTACCACTGAATAAAAGTACCTCTCTTGGGTATTCTCTTATTGAATAGGGGTTTCGTTTGGCGCTTGATGCCTCTGTTCCTGGGCCTGACACCTTGTGCTTTGCTGTTGCTGGTCTCTCCCCTCTCCCACCTGAACCATATCGATAATGCACGGTACACGCAACGCTAGTGACTCCACTTTGCGGGAGCAGGCTATGCGAGATGAGCTTCGTTCTCTTGCTGACCATGGCATTTACGAGTTAGAGGATCTCCCACCAGGTTGGAAGGCAGTAGCAGCCAAGTGGGTGTACCGTCGCAAGTTGAAACCAGACAACACTGTCGAACAACACAAGGCTCGGCTCATAGCCAAGGAGTTCTCACAAGTTCCCGGGATCGACTTTGATGAGACATTTTCTTTATTTGGATGACACACCACTGCTCTGCTCAGCTTGGTGGCACAGCATGAACGAGAGTTGGAAAAATGGATGTCAACAATGCCTTGCTTCACAATAGACTTGACGAAGAATTTCACATTGACCAACCCCGTGGGTTCCTAAATGGAACCAACAGAGTGTGGCGCATTTGCAAGGCCCTCTATGGGCTCAAGCATTCCCCACGCTGCTAGAACCAGGAGATCACCTTCACCCTTGAGAAGGGCAGTTTCCACAGGAGCATTGTTTACCCTGCCTTTTTTTTTAGTGCGCCATCTATACCTCTTTTTTCTATCCTTGTCTATGTAGATGACCTTCAGATTGCCTCTCCCAGCACTGAATTTGTTCAGTCTACAAAGACATTGATGCAGTCTACATACAAGATGAAGGATCTTGGTCCTGCTTGTGTCTTTCCGGGTATGGAGTTAGAGCGCGACCGCTCGCGATGCACACTACACATTCACCAAGTTGCAGCCTTGAGGAGCGCTTTACGTCCATTCTGGCAGCGGTCCCTTTGGCCTCCACACCCATGACCCTAGCGGGCCAAATGCTGCTGAAGTTTCTTCACGCGTCAAAACCGGGGAGACGGTCGATCTAACTTACTATTTGAGGGTCATTGTTCCTTGATGTATCTCGCCACCACCACTCCTGCTAATGTTGCATTTGTGGTTAACTTTCTCTCCTTGTTCTTCCAATGTCTTGGAGAGCGACATCTTGAGTCTGCATTTCGCATGGTGCACTATCTGCTCTCTACAACACGCATAGGGTTGTATTTCAGATCACAGCCCTCAGTCATCGTGGATGGATTTACTTATATTGATTGGGCACATGAAACTAACACACAGAGTAGAACCGGGTATGTTTTCCTGATTGGTGGGAATGTTGTGTCTTGGAAGAGCGGCAAATAAGGTTGTGTAGCCCGAAGCAGAGTAGAGGTTGAATATGTGGCCCTTGCTGCAGGTGCGTGTGAAGCTTATTGGCTCTCTCACTTACTGTAGCAGCTGCACGTCTCCATTCGTTGCATCACCCTCCACTGTGAAAATTAAAGGACAAAAGCCATTGCGGAGAGTGATGGCATGCGCCATTATTGCACCAAAAACATTAACGTGGAGCTGTCAGCTTAACGCAATAGCATGCAAGCGGGTGCGAGAACAGCAAGGGTCAGGCTAAGAGAGACAAGGCAAGTCTCAGAAGGCGCAATTTTTGTGAATGTGCAGAGAGGGATAACAAATGACAGGTCCACAGCATAAATAGCCGCCGCGGCTCACGGCGGGTGGCGCACGCGGCGGTGCCTGTCAAACCTGAACCGGCCCAAAACCACTGTTTTGGCCATAACTCTGCGCACAGGCATCCAAACGGAGCGCCGTCTGATCCTACGGATGCACGACGAAAAGACAAACGCAACGACTGGTCACACGCCTACGTCCGGCAGCAGCCGGAGAGTATAAGAAAACAAACATGTAAATCAGCCTGGCAGGGCTGTCCACCGAGAAAATCCTGAAGACCTCCAAACGTAGTCCGTGGGCTGTGGGAGCCCTCTGGTACACTCAGTAGGCTGCCAGGCTGCCTCCAGCGGGTGGAGCACCACCTCAGGGAACTCCGTCTCCAGCTGGGTCCGCCTCAAGGATCTGCACGAGCATGGACACGGCCGAGTGGTCACAACCAACTGTACAACTGTGTATGACTGACAACATCACAACACTCCCCCATGACCCGATGGTACGCATGTCCATACACGTGCAGAACGCGTGCCGGTGCAACACAGAGTGCTCAACAGGGACCCGGACA
>SZWC01004058.1:20339-64720 GCA_023375785.1 Penium margaritaceum
CACACACACACACACACAAACATGCAGCAGCAACTTTCTTACTGCTCTGCAAAACGCACCCTGGCGCGAGCACCAGCAGCGCTAGAAGCATGTTGGAGCACTCCAAAACATCGCCATCCCCACTGCTACCTCCTGCACAACTTTCAGACTCGCCCTTGCCGACATCGCCAACTTCAACGACAGCGACACCAGCACACTGCGAGCCAACTTCACCGTCGCTGCCGCCACCACCGCCCCTACAGCTGCTGATGCTGCAGCAGCAGCAGCTGCTGCTGCTGCTGCTGCTGCTGCTGCTGCTGCTGCTGCTGCTGCTGCTGCTGCTGCTCCTGCTGCTGCTGCTGCTGCTGCTGCTGCTGCTGATGCTGCTGCTGCTGCTTTTGCAGCTGTTTCTACCTCTGCACTGCTGATTATGCTGCTGCAGCAGCAGCTGCCGTATGCTGCCCGCACCTACCACCGAGTGAACCACGCCTCCTCCAGTTGCTGCTGCCGTTGCCGCTGCGGCTGCCGACGCTGCTGCCGACACCGATTCTGTGTCTCCCGCTGGCAGCGGGGTGGCATGCAGCGCGGTAGCAAAAAGAAGCAGAAGAAGCAGGGAACGGAGGCGGTGGGCGTTGAGCGCTGCCCCGCGCACGCGCGCGCACGGACGAAGAGACGAGCACGGACGGGGGGAGTCGTTCGGACGAGAGGAAGAGCGACAGCACACGGAGGCGGAGGCGCGGACGGCCGTGCCGCAGCCGCGCCTGGCTGCGGCTGCCGTGGCCATTGGCGGCCTTGTGACCCGTTCTTTCCACGATGCTGCGTGCGCGCGTCAGTGGGCAAGCTATGTCGTCCCGACTCGCGGATCTGTTAGGGGTGAACCAGCAAAATGGTCTTCGTCCAAGTGGTGACCCAGAATCTACGACGACGGTTTTTATCTGCGTTACATACCTGTTACGTTTTCGTCCCCGACGTAGACCAGTCCCCAAACTTCGCAAGGGGGTAATTCTGTCTTTTAATTCATGGCTCACCACGATATAACTTCAGGATTCATATGCCTTCCGGCTGAGGAATTTTTGGCCAACTGTCCCAACGGTTGATGTTTCGTTCCAGAAGTTTCCAACAACTTCTACCACCTTCCACAGTGTTCAAACTACATCAATGTTCCGTCTTCTTCGGTCACCTTCTTGACGGCGCTAAAACTTTATAGAGAAGCGCCTCAAAATTCTCAAAGGTCCCCGGCTTCTCGACGGAGCTTCTCCAATTTGCGACTCATAGTGTGACCTTGCACGCGTCGCTCGGCTCGAGCATCGGGGAACCGGCATAAGCCTCATTCTCATTCTCGGCATGGTATATATTTTCTCGACTCACTCAACATTTTTCATGGAATTATACTTACTTTTTAATACATGTTATCCATTTTCCCCAAATCCTCAAAACGTCTCTTATCTCGCACCTCGTCCCTGTGAACCACCTACATTCCTGTCATTGTAACACTTGGCATCAGAGCGAAGCGGCCCTTGATGGGCATCCAACACATTAACTACCTGGTGAAAACCTCGCACGAGTCCTCAACGCATCTCCACCTTTCCAAAGATTGCACACTTCGCAACGACAATGGTGAACGGAGCAAGCGCACCGACGACGAGCAGCAACCCCCAGCGAGTACTCAGGCAATGACAAATAAGCAGCAGGCAAAACACGACACATTCCATTCAAACCAGGTGACAGTGGCAGTTTTCGCGCCAAATGACGCAGCATCAACAAACAAGATGGCCAATCCGGTGACGTACCCCTAGAGCTAGGGAAACCCTTCGCGCTCGTCGCAACCCGTTGGGACAACACTTGGCACGATGGCAGGCACCAGCTGACAAGCGCAAGTCAATAAAGACCTGTACCAGAAGTTGTTGTGCTTTGTGCCGTTCCTGTACAGTTTACTGTAACCACTCAGCCGTGTCCATACTTGTGCAGATCCCTGAGGCGAGCGGCCCTGGTGGCACCGGCGCGCAACAGGCGGCGGACTACCAGCTTGGAGCTGACCGACCACTACACCAGAGCCCCAGATGCCACCGGGACTCTCTGCTGTGTCTTCTACATCTTGCAGGCGTCTTTTGGCAGACTGGCCATGAGGCCTATTTGCATGTTTTTCCATTGTATGCTCACTGTCTGTCAATGGATGCATGCATGTGACCAGTCGTAGCGTCCGTCTTTTGATTTTGCACGTCTAGGCTCAGACGGCGTAGCATTCTGACATGTGTGCGCAGAGTTACGGCCAAAACAGTGGTTTTGGGCCGGTTTTAGGACAGCTCATGGACTGCCGCGTGCGACACCCGCCGTGCGCCGCGGCAGGTACTTATGCCTTGGACCTGTCATTTGACATTTCTCTCTGCAAATGCTATATTGAAGCATTCTGACACTTTGCCTTGTGTCTCCTAGCCAAACCCGTGGCGTAGTGTGTACGATTTGTGACTGTCGACACCGTTTGATCAGGCACTGACGCCTAGTCAGCAGTTGCGGTACTAGGAAGCTTCCACGCATTTTCTCATGGTATCAGAGTAGTGAGACAGTTCTCACTGAGCTGCGCAGCGGAGACGCAGCAGAGCAGCAGCAGTGAGAGTCACCGTTGCAGCAGAGTTCCTGAGGCTTGTTGGAGACAGCCGGTCGCCGTCTACGCAGCCCTACCCACCACGTGAGATTGCAGCAGCAGAGGCAGCAGCAGCGTTTTGCACCGCCACGCAAGGTGCGTGGCGGCTGCAGTGAGTGCAGCCGCCCCTCCCGCAGCCGTAGCAGTAGAGCAGCAGCAACAGAGGTAGCGGCAGCAGCAGCGCAGCAGCAGCGGCCGTAGTAGCAGCGGCGGCAGCAGCAGCGCAGCAGCAGCAGTGGCAGCAGTAGCGCAGCAGCAGCGGTGGCAACAGCAACGCAGCAGCAGCAGTGGCAGTCGCGGCGGCAACAGCAGTGCAGTAGCAACAGTAGCAGCAGCAGCAGCGCGGCAGCGGCAGCAGCAGAAGCGTGCGGCGGCGGCAGCGAGCAGCAGCCGCAGTGCGCAGCACCAGCAGCAGCAGCAGCGCAGCCGCTGTTGCCACCGCTGCATCCGCAGCTACACAGCTGCTGTTGTAGCCGACAGCGCAGCTGCAGCAGCAGCTGGGCGGAAGCTGTTGCGCAGCTTCCGCGCAACGTCCGCGTGGCCACCGCGGAGCGGCTGCATGCGTGCGTAGATGCGCGAGGAAAAAAAAGGGAGACAAGCCGACGTCAGCAGTTTTGCTTGCTGACGTCATCAGTCGTGTTGACGTCAGCAACCACCTGCTGACGTTAGCACCATACTTAGTCAAGTTTTTGGCCGGACAGGCAAAAGTTGCCAGCGTTTCAACTCCTCGAGAAACGCTGACGCTTTTTAAATCCGACTAACTTCATCTGTCGCCCCATATTGAGCGGCGACATGAGCCTGTCCGACAGCAAGGAGAAGGGACCAGGCGATCCCTCCTCCTCGTCTGGCGTACTGAGCCCACGCTCGCAGGCCATTGAGGACCTGCGCAGCCAGCAGGATGAGATGCGTCGTCTCCAGAGAGAGCAAACTGACTCTATCCGCACGCTGACTGAGCTTCTACGTGCTCAGTCCACGGCCCCTCCGCGGATTTCTGAGGGAGCTGCTGGAGTTGCGGTCTCTACCCAGCATTCGGTCCAGGCACCAATGACAGGCGCTCCACCTGACCCACCACCTGCTGACCTCCTTGATGATGAGCTACTACACGATGAGCCATTCATGCCAGGCATCACGGATGATTCCCACGAGCACGAGATTCGAGTTCCCCAGGAGCGCCTCCGTCAGCTGCAGACGGGTACCCGACCTCCACCGGTTACCCCGATACGATCATCACCTGACTACCCTAGCGATCACCCTCTCGCAGGAGTTTTTCCCATCTCTCGTCCTCCTCAGCCTGCGGTTGCTCTCCCCACGGAGCGGCAACCTAAGGACTTTGAGACACCACCTCCACGGTGGTGCCTCAAATTCCTCTAGATGTTACAAAGAGTTTTTTTTTGGTTTGAAATCACTCAAAATTGGACTTGAGTCACCGTTGGATTGCGTTTTTGGGTGGCATCACCGGCGGCGGACGGATCACCATGGACCCAAAAAGGTGGAGGCAGTCGTTGATTGGCCAATGCTGACAAATTTTTGGGGCTTCCAAGTGTTTTTGGGCTTCTGCAACTGCCACCATCGCTTTGCAATGGAATCTGCATGAGTGTCAACGCCTCTTCTTGGGCTCATCCAGAAAACCACCAAGTGGAATTGGGGGGAAAACAAACAAGAAGCGTTTAACTCGTTGAGAAACATCCTCACCTTGGTGCGAGCCTTATGATTGGCGGATCCAACGGTGGACTACATCATGGCCACTGACGCGTCCAATCGAGCTATCAGTGCCGTTCTTCTCCAAGACAATGGTGGTGGGGGACAACCGGTCGTGTGCATGTGGAGAAAGCTACGCGGCCCGGAACTCAACAATGTGGTGCACTAGAAAGAGATACTCGTATTTGTGTACGCGTTCAAGAAATGGCGGTACTACTTAGAATGCAAGCGATGCATCGTCCGCACCGACCATCACACCCTCAAATATCTCAAGACCCAGCCAGTCTAAGCCATTGACAAACTCAATGGATGGATTTTTTTGAGTCCAACTTCGATTACGACATCGAGTACTGGTCTAGGAAAACTAATCTAGTAGACCCTCCAAGTCAACAACCGCATCAAATGGCTGAGATGGAAATGTTGCTCATCAAACAAGACTGGAACCTCGTGAGGCTGTGTTCAAAAGGTTACGAGGAGTTTGACAGGTACAAAAAGAACCAAGTTTTGGTTTGACGACCCCTGGTTGCGAAGGCAATTCACTCGCCAGGTCTTCATTCTGCTGATCGAGGAACTTCAAAGGATGCTATAACAGGAATTCCATGACACCGGTCCAGGTGGACACTTTAGCAAGGACAAGACGCTCAAGAAGCTCACTCAACACTATTGGTGGGGTAAGATGAAGACCGACATGGCAGCCTTCTGCATTTCGTGTGACACTTATTTGAGACAAAAATCTTGTCGCACGCTGCCACCTAGACTACTTCAACCCCTACCTATTCCAACGGAATCGTGGGCTGACATTAACATGGATTTTAGGACACGATTGCATGTCACTCTCATGGGGTATGATGTTATCCTCTTTGTGGTCGAAGATTTTCTAAAGCATTGCAATTCATTTTGACAACAACCATCGTCACTACAGAGGTGACATTTTGGTTTGTTTCTAAACCAGATCATATGGTTGTACAGCGTGTCACAAACCATCATCAGCTACAGAGACGGACGCTTCCCTAGCCATTTCTCGCACAAACTGATGATGCGTTATGGCAGACGGGTCTAGCAATAAACGGCGTTCCATCCTCAAACTGATGGGCAAACCAAGAAAACTCATCAAATACTCGAACAACTCCTCTGCACTTTATGCAAGCCTCGTGACACCGATTGGGTAGCGAAACCACTGACCGTGGAACTTGCGTACAATTCCATTTCAGCCGCAACTGGTAGAATACCTTTCAAAGTTGTGTGCAGAAAGATTCCGCCATACCGGCTGGACTACAAAGTCAAAGCAACATCTCCGCAGTTGATATCCATCATTGGGAATTCGCAAGCTTCTAGGAGGAAACACAACAAACCCTTGCAAACACTCAAGCAGCTATGAAGCCGGTGGCCAACCGACATCGCAACAATGACGTGTTCAGCGCTGGTGAACACATCCTCCTCAACTTTGCGCATATCAAACTCTGTGGACATGACTTTGCAGAGCATAAATCCCGGTGGTTGGGACTTTTTGAGACTGAGCAAATGTAAACTCCAGTCGCCGCTTGACTTCGCCTATCCGCCAGCGTGTGGATCCACCCTGTCCTCCACATCAAGAAACTCAAGCACTACCGAGACCCCAGTACAAACTTCCTCTGTAGAGACGTCGCACCTCCATCTCCCACACAAGTGGACAAGGGTACATAGTTGTGATTGAAGGTATCCTCGGACATTGATACTGCGGAGAAAAACCCAAGTATCTTGTCAAGTGGGACGGCTACAATGCCGCACACAACAGCTAGGAATCCTACGACAACTCTGAGGCTTCAATCATTTGATGGACGGCTACATTTGCTGTCACTGGCCTACATCTGTTAGCGTGCCGGGATGTCGTGACTAAATGGGGGATAAGTGTTTTGTCCCTGACGTACACAAGTCCCTAAGCTTTGCAAGTGGGCATTTCTGCCTTTACATTCATGGCCCATCGCACGACAACTTTAGGATACTTATGTCATCTGGCCAAGGGCATTTTGGCCAAATGCCCCGAGATTTGTTGTTCCGTTCCAGAAGCTTGTGATAACTTTGACCACTTTCACAATGGTCAATAGATTCATCGTGAACTATATCAATGTTCCGATATTGTTCAGTCAACTTTTTGACAGTGCTAAACTTCTATAAAGGATCACCTCCATATTGTCGAAGCCGCTCATTTTCGCAGCGGAGCTTCTTGAATTTGTCATTCACGGCGTGACCTCGTATGTGTCGCTCGGCTCGTGCGCCAAGGACCCGGCATATGCCTCATTCTCATTCTTGGCATGGAATGTACGTGCTAGACTCACTCGCCACTTTTCATCAAAGTACACTTACTACTTAACACAAATCATCCATTTGTCCCCAATCCTTGAAACATCTTTCTTCTCGCACCTCATCCCTGTGAACCACATATGTTCTGGTTAGCGTAACAGATACGCCACAAGGAATGTAAGTGGTTCACATGGATGAGGTGCGGGACAAAAGACAATTCACGGATTGGGGACAAATGGATAAGTTTTATTCGGCATTTAGTGTACTATGATTACAAAATTTGAGTGAGTCCAGTACATTTGTACAATGCCAAGAATGAGAATGAGGTTCGGGTCCTCGGTGCTCAAGCCGAGTGATGCGTGTGAGGCCGCGCCGTGAGTGGCTACTTAAAGGATCTCTGTCGATAAGTCATGGGAATTAGAAAACTCAAGGTTTTTCTTTGTAATAGTCTGGCACTGTCGAGAATTTGACCAAACAATATTGAAACATCGGCATAGTTCGCAACACTTCTAGCGGCCTTTTTGGAAGGTGGTCGAAGCTGTCAGAAACTTTTAGAATGAAGCACCGGAGGTCGGGGCGGTTGGCCAAAACTTCCTCAGCCAAACAGCGTAAAACTCTTGAAGTCTACAGACGGTGGACCATGAATGTAATGACAAAAATGCCCACTCGCAGAGTTTACGGAATTTGTGTACACATTGGACGTCATACATCCTCTCCCTTTAGCCACGACGTCCCAGCGCAGTAGAAGATGTAGGTAGCTTGCGATAATCGTAGCCTTTGATCAGACAATCGATATCTCAGAGGTTGTTGTAGGGCTCCTAGCTCTTATGTATGGCGTTGTAGCCATGCCACTTAACCAGATATTCAGTCATTTTTCCACGGCGTGGATGTCCGAGGATGTCCTCAATCACATACTCCGTATCCTTATCCACTTGTACATGAGATGGGGGTTTGATGTCTGTGTTGGGGAAGTTTGTACTGAAGTCTCAATAGTAGTTGAGTTTGCTGATGTAGAGGTCACAGTGTATTGCCATGCTATTAGATAGGCAAAGTCAAGCGACGACTAGAATTTACATTCGCTCAATCTCAAACAGTCCCGATCACCAAGATTTAAGCTTTGGAAAATCCTGTCCATGGATTTTGATTTTTGCTTAACCGAGAAGGACACAATTGCCAGCATTGAACATGTAATCATTGCGATGTCGGTCAGCTTCTTGCTTCATAGCTGAATGGGCTTTTGTGAAGGTCTATCGTGTTTCCTCCAAAGCGCTTGCAAAGTGCCTGCGGTGGATGTTGATCATGGGGATGATTCTCTGACTCTATTATCTAGCTTGTGTGGTGAGAAGCTTTCTGCAAAAGACCTCGTAAGGAATTTTACTACCTGTGTTGGAAGTGCAGGAGTTGCATGCGAGTTTGGAAGTCGGTGATTTAGCTGTCCAATCGGTGCCGTGGGGCTCGCATAAAGTGCAGAGGAGGTTCTGGAGCGTCTGATTGGTCTATTAGGTTTGTGCCTCAATCTAAGGGTGAAACGATTGATTTGAATACCATAATGCATTATCCGTTCACGCCAAAGGTAGCTAGTGAAGCGGCTGTCATTATTGCTGATGATGGTATGTAGCACGCTGTGAAGCCGCACAATCTGGTTTAGAAACAGCCACACTGTTCCTTTTGCGGTGACGGTGGTGTGGTGACGAGCAGTCCCGTCACGAAGTCCATGCTGATGTCGGTCCATGGTACCCTCGGAACAGGTAGGGGTTGGAGTAGACCGGGTGGCCACGTTTGATTTTTTTTTTTGGTCTCTGATAGGTGTCACACGATTTGCAAATGGCGAGAATTTCAGTCTGCATCTTGTCCCACCAAAGTGTCCACCTGGGCCGGTGTTGTGGCATTCCTCCAGTAGCATCCTTCACAGTTTCTTGTTCAGAGGAACGACGACCTGGCGAGTGAACTGCCATCGCTAGTAGGAGTGGTCAAATCAAAACTTGATTTTGTCGTACCCTGGAACTCCTCGTATCCTTCACAAGGCTGTTTTCCATGTGAGATACAGGTCTCATTTGACAAGCCATGTGCTGATCTTGGCCATTGAATCTGGTCACCGGCTTAGAGTATCCGTTGGATTAATTCTTCTAGGAAAGTACACTATGTTCTTGTTAAAGTTTGACTTGAGGAACTCCTACCATCAATCTGAGATTTGGGTGCGTCTTGAGATATTGCAACACATGATGGTCGGTACGGACAATGCATGCATGATACTTCAACATGTGATGGTCGCCGATACTCTAAGTAGCACAACCATATTTTGAACACGAAAACAACTGTGAGCATTTCTTTTTTTTGCACTACATAGCTGAGTTCTGACCCACGACATGTACTTGGCCGGTTATTCTCCATCGCTATGGTATTGGAGGAGAATGGCTCCGATGGCTTGATCAGATGCATCGGTTGCCGTATTGTAGTCCACTGTTGGTTCTGCCAATCGTAAGGCAAGCGCCAAGGTGAGACCGTTTCTTAAAGATTTGAACACTTCTTGTTCGCTTTCCCCCCAATTCTACTCGGTGGTTTTTCGGGTGGAATGGAAGAAAGGTGCTGAAAACCTGCATGTACTTTAAGAATCGACGGTGGTAGTTGCACCGGACGTCCTGGACATTTGTAGGCGTGGGCCAATCAGTGACCACCACAAAACTTCTCGGGTCCATGGTGATTCGTACGTTGCTGATGATGTGGCCCAAAGCCTTGATCATGGTTCGACTTGCAGAGAGCCAGGTCATATCTGAAGCGACTGTCAAAAGTGGCAAAAAAGTCAAAGATGGGAGGAAGTCACCAAAAAGGAGTGAGGAGTTGGGAAACAACAAAGGATAGGAGTAAACAACAAGGCTTGTGACCGGTCGAAACAATGTGCTCCAACCCATCGCCCGTTTGAGCGACTCACATTGTCCAAGACGAGGGAAACTGAGATTGCAGAGTTTGACGAGGGGTACAAGGGAGACCAACCGGTGATACCTATACGAGTTCAACCGAGGGGTTGTGAAAGTTGCAGAACGGTACATGCAATACTGATGAAGGAGCTTCTTGCAGTTTTTTCAGCAATGACATGGTTCAAACGCTGGGTTTGTAGACTGAACAAGGGATGTTTGAACAAAAAACCATCAACAAGAGACTACAGATCCGTTGAATTTCTGAACCACTCGGACAATAAATTGAAGATCAACACGACGTAAGGGTCTGGAGAACTTGCCCAATGAGCGACCACAAAATCATCCTCAGGAAAGATATCTTATATCGGCACAATCCATGGTGATTCATACGCTTCCTCCCGTCTTTGATTTTTTTTCCACTTTTGACAGTCGCTTCAGATATAACCTGGCTCTCCACAAGTCCAACAAAGTATTGATCTCGTTGATCAATGTTGTTAATCTCCATCGGAGATGATGTTTCTGCCAATTGGGACTTTCCACCGTCACGGTAAGAATTGTGGCTTTGGGGTCACCAATCGTTCGATTCCGGCATCCGAGCATTGCATTTGGTGCTTTCAATGTGGTCAGCTACAGTGATCATTTGCAAAACATTGTCTTGGATGCTGTTAATGGCAAGTGCTCGCTGAAGAACTCACTTGAGGCCGTTTTAGTAGAAACACAGTTCATTAGGGACAAGGTCAGGGACCATGTAGGAGCTCTACATGGTCCAATCTCCAGGGTTCAAGGATGGCATCGGTCATGTGTGGCGACTAAAGAAGGTCCTCTATGGCCTCAAACAGTCATCCAGGTACTGGAACATTGAAATCAGCCACACCCTCTTGAGGGGTGGCTTGATGGATAGCGTCGCAAATCCGGCTCTCTTCTTTACCCTAGTGGGTACCAACCTTGTCATCATGTTTGTCTATGTGGACGATCTGCTCATTTCATCTCCTGACCTTGCCATTCTCAAGCGAGAAAAGGATTTGCTGCAGTTTACATAGAAGAAGAAAGATCTTGGACCTGTACAGGTGTTTCTTTGCATGGAAATCGAGCGTGCCAGTGTCCACGACATTGTCCACGTGCATCAGGTAGCCTACATGGAGACATTGGCTGATTGCTTTGCGGACCTCTTGTCCACAGTACCCAGTGCATCCACTCCCATAACCTCAAATGGCTAGATCAATTATAAAGCTTCTCATGCTGACACACCGGGTGCGAATGTGGACGTGACAGCATTCCTTTGTGTCATTGGGTCACTCATGTTCCTTCGCACCACCACATGACAACACATTGCCTTTGCCATGAACCTACTGGCTTAGTTCTCTTAGTATCTACACTAGCTGTACCTAGATGTAGCCATGTGTGTGGTGCGGTATGTTGTCTCTACCCCACGTCATGGATTGATATTCCATCACCAGCCGACTGTTGTCGGTGAAGGCTACATGGATAGTGACTGGGCTGGAAGCGCAGATGGCAAGATCTACAGTGGATGGATCTTCCTTGTTGGCGGCATAGCTTTCTTATGGTGTATTGACAAGAAGGGGTGCATTATGTACAGTACTGCACAAGCACAATATGTGGCATTGGGCACTGGTGCATGTGAGAGCATGTGGCTCGATCCGCTGTTGTGTGTATTTTCTCAATGTGCATCGTCCATCACACTCCGTTGTGACAATGAGATTGCCATCGCCATTGTAGAAAACAGTGGCATTCATCACACGTGTACAAAACAACATCAATGTAGAGTATCACTACATGTCCACTTTGTTGCATGAGGAAAGCATCCACATTTTGTGGCTCGAGAATGTGCGTCAGCTTGCTCATTTCGAGCGTCCATTCTTTTAAACGGCTGTTAGTTTGGTTGGTCTTTATCTGTAAGTGTTTTCTCTTGTCTCTATAAGCTCCCTTACCCTGTTTTGCCCCATTTATGCCCTCACTCTTTGTGTGACTTGTTGGACTATGAAGGCATGAGGCTATGGGGGATCATCCCTTGTATTGTGCACTACCGTTGTATGACCTTTGCATGTGTATGCCTACTTGTACCCATGGGAGCGTTGTGATTTGCTTTTGCACTAACATGTCCTGTGACATCTCGGCTGGTTTACATGCTCGTGTAGATGACTGACTCACCGGACATTGACCGTTGTAATTTGCGTGTGCATTGTCTCACTAATGTGGGTTGTGACCTTCTGGCTTGTGTACATGCTCGTGCAGATGATTGACTTGGCAGACTTTGACGACGGCAGGTGCTAAGTGATGGAGAGGATGTCGCACCATTTTGAGAGACGTGGCTCCCGTCTCCTTGTGTAGAATCTCCCACTTGGTAGTAGTGCCTGCCCAGCTCCATCGACAACAACCACAGTAGTAGTCCATGACTATCGCTGGCATGAGCGATAGTCATGGACTACTACTCTTTGTAGCATAGATTCTACCTAGGCTTAGGTAGCCAGAACTCTTTTATGTCATTTTTCAAGTTGATTCTGACTGCATGGCTGCGTTTGCAACATGCATGTTTTGGTATGGTCTAGTTTTCAGGAAAAAAGGACAACGGCCAGGTTTGGGGCTGTCGGTCCTCAAGCAGGAGTGCATTCTCCTGATTGGTTGGCAGACTGAGTAATAAGCCTCACAAACGTGAGGGCTTAGGTTAGTGTGGGAGGGGTCCCTCACCAAGCCTCATTCTTGCTGTCAACTTAATGTTTAACTTCTTCCAACTGCACCCCTAGCGCTAACTCTTGAGTTTGAGTGTTCCCTCTCAGAGCTGGGTAGCCAGCGTTCCTCAGGCGCTATGTCATGGCGCAGAAGGCCACACAACTCAGTCCAAGTGTGTGAGGCGGCATAACATAATCTTGCCCAGACTAGTACAGCATCATTTCTAGATTGGTATCAGAGCCATAGCACAGTCGATGCACCAGACTGAGCAGTAGCAACGGCATACAGGTACCAGTCAACATTGGCAAACCTCCATATGCGTTAGTGCAGGGGAAAATCTCCCAGATTTTTCTCAGCAAAGTTTGCCTCGCCTGGTAGCAGCTTCTAAGTGCTCCTGATGCAGGGGAAATGCTGACATTTTTTCTTGCAGCATTGATCCCACGGCGATGGTAGTGTTGGAGGTCATGCAGCTGACACAAAGGTGCACAACACTGACGGCAGAGCCGACGCACGTGGTGATGGCACCACCAAGCAACAAGGAAGTGTCGCCACTGCTTCCACATTTTTTCTTCTCTACCTCCTCCTCTCCGTACCAAGCGTACCCTTCTTGCTGGGTGCAGCCACGTTAGCAGCTGTGAAATCAGCACCACGAGCCACGGAAACTGGAGAACCGGGAAAAAGGAAAAGAAAAACCATGACTATGGCTCTCCCTTGCTCGCTGCCTGCCACACGGTAAGGGCAGCAACAGCAACAAGGATATTCTAAATATCATTTGCCTTTTGAGGAGCTTCAGAAACCTCAAGATGGATGACTCAGAATCCACCACCACCTATTGGCGCCGCACACAGGATCTTCTCCGTCGGCTCGACAAGACCGGCCCGCCGCCGCTAGCCACTGTCAGGTGTTGTGCTGTTCACCATCAAGAACAGCACACCACCTGACTATGCAAAGATCCTTGTTGACTTTGACCTTAGGACCTTGGAGGCCATGGCGTCTCAAGGCACTTTGATGTCCTGGTTATAATCCCGGTTCATGGATTGGGAGGAGGCAATTCACGACACTCGCCTACAGCGTGGAGACATAGAGGAAGTGGCAACAGTCAGGTCGGCCTCTCCTAAGCCTTCACCGACTGGGATTCCTGGTTCCGCCAGAGCCACGCATGGTGCCGGCCATGGCAAAGGGGGGTGTGGGAAGAAGGGGGAGGGCAAGACCCAACAACCGTCTGAAAGCAGCTCCTCTCGCAAAAACTCTCTTGTGTACGAAGACTGTGGCCAGCCGGTTCATGGCCGGTACACATGTCCACTACCCATTGTCAAGTCTCATATCTTCAGCGCCATGCATCGTGAGCGTGAGTAGAGCCTGGGCATCGCTGCAGCTACCACCTCCTCTCCTATAGGCACTACCTCCACTTGATCAGCATCGGTCTCCTCCAACAGCACTGCAGCAGTCATTACTCCATCCCCAACTCCTTTCATGCCTTTTGAAGGACGTCTTTGTGTATGGACTCCGTATATGGCATGGTCACCTCCACCGTTGTAGCACAGCAACACCTCATGTCCTCTGGCATGGCCATGCCGCAATACCTCCAGAATGTCGGACTCTGTGCTCGTGAGCGCCAGATGGAGCAACTCATTGCGCATTGCCTCGGCATCCTTCCTTGTTAGTCCCAGGGAAATAAAAGTTATACGTATGCTAGTCAGGAGGTCACAGGCAGTCATTAGAGTGAGACTGCTCTCCATGATGATCTCCCTCTGGATGGCTGTTGTTTTCCTACCCCCATGTTGAATGATGTTGCGTAGCTTGATGATTGGCAGACACGCTTTGCGTCTCATTCTCATGTGTATCGTCTGTTGTTCGCCGCATGTCAGGTCAATCAAAGCAACATTACCGCATCTGGCCACGACCCTGATGGCATCTGGATCATCGATTCCAGTGCAATGAATCACATGACGTCTTGTTTTCAGGCGTTCAACATGCTTGGTCTGGTTGGCGATGTCCATAGTGTTCGGGCTTGGATAGGTCAGGTACTTCCTGTTCTTGGTGTTGGTTTTGTCTGTTTTTGGGGTTCGTCTGGCAACGTCATTGATTTGTTGTATGTGCTTGGCCTTGAGTTCATCCTCAAGGCCAAGGAAAGCTCTTGATTGCATGAGCATGGATTTTGTGCACTCTTGTGCCATCGACACAGTCCGTCTTCATCCTTCTTGTCGTGTGATGTTGTGAGCAAAGTCTCATGATGACTTGTGGTACGTCACCTGTTTGTCTTCTGTCCGAAGACAAGGGTGAAGTCCTCACCCTTGTCTTTGGACAGGACGTATGTCTTTGTCATGAGGACTCTGTCCCCGCAGCATACTCTACTCCTCCAACAACGCATGTGCCAAGTGCACAGCTCTTCCATTTAGAGCATGCTCAGCGCGCACCCTTGGCCTCGATCTAACTACCTTTCAATTGCCTTGCAAAATTGAATGCATCCACTGCGCTCAAGTCCAGATGCATAGGTCATGTTAGCCTGTCTTCTCTTTCCACACATCCCATCCGCTTGAACTAGTCCATTCTGACCTCATGGGCCCCTTACCTGTCGAGTCCCTTATGGAACATGGTTGTTTTGTTCTCATCCTCATTGAAGACTACTCTCGCTTTTTATGAGTGTTTAGCCTCCGATAGAAGAGCGATACAATGGCTACAATTTGTGATTGACTCCTAGCTACAGAGCGTGCATGTAGTCGTCCACTTTGATGCTTCCATTCTGCCTAAGGTGGTGAGTTTGTTAGGAAGGCGGATGCTTTCCTCAGGACTCCTGGGGTCAGAAATGAGCTGCCTGCTCCCTACATCCAGGAGCAGAATGATATCTCTGAGTGCTAGAACTGCACCATGGCTGATGCGGTCTGCACTATGCGCATTGAGTCCGGCCTATCTGAGGGCTTCTACATCGAGGCCATGTCGTACATGACTTGGGTTTGGAACATAGTTCTCCATGGTCCATTGCCCCGTCTTACAACTCCCTACCAGTGTTCGTCCCACACGCGTCTGGGATTGTGTCACCATCTTCTGGCTCCCAAAAGTTCAATAGGATGGCAAGCTGGCTCCCCTTGGTTGACTCTAGACTTGTCTTGGGGTTTCTCTTCATTCGAAGGCCTAGAGGTTCTAGGATCCCATCCGGCATCACATCATCCAGTCGCATGACGTCTTGTTCTTTTAGGATTGTTTTTACGTGATTTCCCTTTTTCAGCGCTGGGACCCTTCTAGGCCTGTCACCACCATCGAATGGAGGAGATTCTGTACCAGTGCACGATGTTGCTCAATTTCTGTCAGTGTCCAGAGTCCTTGGTCCCATGGAGTCACCTACACCTCCACGCACACCAGACACTCCCACCATACCAGATTCCCCATCTGCCTCTATTCCTCATGGTTTTGACCACGCATCTTGGTCCAACTTGTCGGCCGCTGACAGCACCGACCAGGCGACAGTTTACCTCTTCAGCTGCTGACACCGTTGACCAGGTGACTGATTCCACTTCTTTGGCCACGGGCTTGTTACACAGGTGACAGATGCAGTCACTCCAGTCACTACCTCAGTCAACAGATGAGGCAGGTTTCCTACGTTGGTCACTCCAATAGAACGAACCATCAAGTCCTTGCCTCCTCCACCCCAACACAACCACTCTTGTAGTGTTGTTTTGAAACACTCACGCACTCCTGGTGGTCGTCTTTGTTCACACACCCTTGTACCTCCATGAGGCATGCGTCCTGCCATCGTTTGGCCACCTCTGGCCGCTACCCTCCATCCCACATTCACCTTCTCATGATTCTGTGAGTGGGGATCCAATGACAAAGGCCCTGGGTCTAACTGTCCTTGCCATCGTCACAGCGGAGCTTCATCCAGGATGTATAGTGGGTTATGCTCTGAGGTCTCAGGAGGATCAACGTGCTGTCTCTTTCTTGTTCTTGTGTGCTCCGGCAGGTCTTTGCACCGCTCGTCATTTGACACCCAGGTTGTCTCTACAGACAGCCAATCCACAATATCGTGGTGAGGCCAAGGACACACCTGATGCTGCCCAGTACGACGCTCCTTGTAAGGAGAAACTTGTTGCTATCAATGAGCATGCCGTCAACGAGCGTGTCCACTTGCCGCTAGGCCGTAAAGTCATCAGGGCCAAGTGGGGTTTCCGTCGCAAGTGGAAGGCAGACATGAGTGAATTTTGTACAGGTTTTTGCGCCGGTTGGTCGTTTCACCACTAGTCGCGCACTTTTCAACATGGTCGCACATCATGTCCGGGAGCTCCTGTATGGATGTGATCGATGCCTTCTTGCATGGCGTTTTCTATGGTGATGAGCACTACATGGTCCAGGTCCCAGGTTTCGAGGATGGCATTTGTCGTGTCTGGTGACTACAGAAGGTCCTCTATGGCCCAAAACAACTGCCCAGGTGTTGGAACATTAGGATCACCCACACCCTCTTGAAGGGTGGCTTGGTGCAAAACACCACAGATCCGGCTCTCTTATTCATCCTAATAGGGACCACCCTTGTCATCGTGCTCGTCTATGTGGACGATCTGCTCATCGTGTCCCCTGACCTTGCCGCTATCTTGCATGTGAAAGATTTACTGCATTCATTCCATTCATTCATTCCATTCTACAATATGAAAGATCTTGGACCTGCGCAGGTGTTTTTGTACATGGAGATTTAGCGTGACTGTGCCCACAACATTGTCTACGTTCATAAGGGAGCCTGCGAGTAGACGTTGGCTGAGCGCTTTGTGGACCTCTTGTCCGTCGTAACCAATGCATCCACTCCTATAACCTCAGACAGTCAGAACAAGCAAAAAGCTTCTGATACTGATACACTGGGTGCGAGTATGAATGTTACAACCTTTCTTTGTGTCATTGGGTCACTCATGTTCCTCGCCACTACCACACGACCAGACATTGCCTTTGCCCTGAACCTACCAGCTTAGTTCTCTTAGTCTCCACAATAGCAACACCTACATGCAGCGATTCGCATGGTACAATACATTGTTTCCACCCCACGTCATGGACTGACGTTCTGCCACCAGTCGTCTGTAGTCGCTGAAGTCTACACGGATAGTGACTGGACTTGAAGCGCAATTGGACAGAGCTGCATTGTCTTGTTGTTTAATGGCAAACAGGGGTACATTCCATGTAGAACTACAGAGGCAGAGTATGTGGCATTGGATGCTGGTGCATGCAATGGTGTGTGCCTCTGTCGTCTGTTGTGTGAGTCGCGTCAACCTGCATCACCCTCTTACTACATTGTAAAAATGAGAGGGCCATCACCATTGCACACAATGATGGCATACATTGCACACGCATAAAACACATCTATGTGGACACTTTGTTGGGTGAGGAAAGCATTCGCATTTTGTGGGTTGGGAATTGCGACGGCTGGTAAACTTCTTGACCAAGGCTGTCAAACATGTGTCGTTCACAAGACCTGTTAGTTTGGTTGGTCTTCATCAATGAGTGTATTGTATTACATCTGTGAGCTCCCTTACCCTGTTCTACCTCATGTATGCTCCTCGTCTGACTTGTTCGACTATGGAGGCATGAGACCATGAGTGAGCGTGACTTGTGTTGGACACTGTTGATGTATAACCCCTGCACGTGTATGTACACTGATGCCCACGAGTGGTGGGGGAGTGTTATGATTTGTGTCTGCATTTTCTCACTGAACTGTGTTGTGATGTCTTGGCTGGTGTACATCCTCATGCAGATGACTGACTCGGTGGAGTTTGATGACGGCGGGCTCTGGACAATGGGGAGGATGTCGCACCATTTTGAGATACAAAGCTCCCATCTCCTTGGGTGGAGTCTCCTATTTGGTAGCGGTGCGCGTCTAGCTCCATCGATAGTAGCCACGGACGCTCATGCCACCAATAGTCATGGAATTTTGCTCTTTGTAGCACAGAGCCTTCCTAGGCTGAGGCAGCGTTAACCCTTGTGTGTCATTTTTCTAGTCCATTCTGACTGCAGAATTACGTTTGGAGCATGCATATCTTGGTATGGTCCAGATTTCAGGAAAAACGGACGAGACCTGGGTTTGGGGCTGTCCTTCCTCTGGAAGGAAACACCAAGAAAACCCCACAGGCCAGAAGAAAGACTTCATTTTCCTGATTGGTTGGTAGACTGAGTAACAAGCCTTAGAGAGGTGAGGGCCTAAGGTAGTGTGGGACGGGTCTCTCACCAAACCTCATCCTTGTTGTCAACTCAGTGATTACTTAATTCCTACTGAATTCCTTGCACTAACTGTTGAGTTTGAGTGTTCCCTCTCATAGCCAACGTTCTCAGGCGCTAAGTCTGGGCGCAACATGCCACACACTTCAGTCCAAGTTGTGAGGCAGCATGAAATAATCTTGCCCAGACTAGTGTGACTTTATCTCTAGCGACCGCGGTCACTGAGCGATGGAGGGGACGTCGCACCGTTTTCAGAGACATGGCCCCCATCTCCTTGAGTCGAGTCTCGCTTGGTAGCAGTGCGCACCCAGCTCCATTGACAGCAGCCACCGGCGCTCATGCCACCGACAGTCATGGTCGATTGCACTTTGTAGCATAGAGTGTGCCTAGGCTTAGATAGCCATAACTCTCGTGTGTGACTTTTCTAGCTGATTCTGACTGCACTACTGCGTTTGCAGCATGCATATCTTGGTATGGTCCAGTTTCCACAAAAAACGGAAGATGCCCGGGAATGGGGTTGTTGGTCCTCTGGGAGAACTCACTGAGAAAACCCCACAGGCTAGAACATAGTGCATTTTCCTAATTCGTCGGTAGACCAAGTAACAAGGCTCACAGAGCTTAGGGCCTAGGTTAGTGGGGGAGGGGTCTCTCACCAAACCTCATTCTTGCTGTTAACTCAATTACTACTCACTTCCAATTTCATTTCTGGTGCTAGCTTTTGAGTTCGAGTGTTCCCTTTCATTGCTGAGTAGCCAGCGCTGCTCAGGCACTAAGTCTGGCGCAACAGGCAACACACTTCAGTCCAAGTGTGTGAGGAGGCAGAAAATACTTTTGTCCAGATGTGCGCAATATCATTTCAAGCTGCCATAACCTTGCTTTGTAAGTTTCCTAGCTGATTGTGACTGCACGACTGCGTTTGTTCCATGCATATTTTGGTACGGTCCAGTTTTCAGGAAAAACGGATGACGCCAGGGTTTGGGATTGCTGGTCCTCTCGTAGGGGTTGGTATGGGAGGGGTCTCTCTACAAACCCCATTCTTGCTGTCAAATCAGTCATTAGACACTTCCCACTACAATTCTGGTGCAGAATGTCAAGTGCGAGCCTCTTCTCTCACAACTAAGCAGCCATCGCTGCTCAGGCGCAGGTTGGGGCAGTGGCGTTGTTGATGCAGTGGGAGGGAACCCACGCTGGTTGCTCAATCTGCCCCCGTAGTCTGCTGCACTAGATTTTAACTCTAAGACCTCTTGTTAGTTACTCAAAAGTGTGTGCGCCAGAGTTGGCGCCAGAAAGCAGCTAGAATGAAGCAATGACTGATTAGGAATGAAGGATGAGCAACCAACCGAGACCCCTCCCAGTTCTAGCCTCACCCCAAATCTGTGAGGCTTGTTACTCAGAAAATCAGCCAACCAGATAATTCCTAGCATTATCCTGTCTGGCAGAATCTTGGCTGAGCCCTACCAGACACCAGATAGCCCAAAACCCGGGTGCTGTCCTTTTTTCCTAAAAACTGGACCGTAGCAGAGTAACCATGCTGCAAACGCGTTCGTGCAATCAGAACCAACAAGAAAAATAGCTACGTGGAGTTACGGCTGCCCAAACTCAGGTGCTGCCTGTACTGCTCCTGAGAGCTATCTACGACTATTGGTGACGTGACAGCTAAGAGTTGATGCCGATGGAGCTGGTCGTGTTAGGGTGTAGTGTTGGAAGCACAAGGAGGAGGAGAACTACACGTTTGGCTTCATGGCGACATGTCCAATCCATCGAACAGCGCCCCGTTAGCATTAGCGTACATCCAGTCAGTTGTTTGCACAAGCATGCACACCAGCCAAGAGGGTCACAGTAGGAGTCAGTGAGGCAGTACACGGACAAAACAACAACAGTCTCGGCACAACAAGCCACCCACTTCAGACCAAGTGTGTGAGGAGGAACGAAAACAGGTTGACCCATACCAGCACAACAAGCTGAAGTGGAGTTGGTGAATTGCAACACTAAGATCTGGCTGTCTACAACGCTGAAGTCCGTAAAAAGGGAAGTATCATGATCCCATGACAGGCTTACATAGTGGGAACTGGAGGTTAGCCCAACTGATCCTGTTATCCCAGTTTTGGCTGAATTGACCAATAGGGAGTATGAATGCCAAAGAAAATAAGAACACTGACAATGAGGCATTGGAACCTGTCACCTAGTGCCCAAGTCACAATCGTCAAGGAAATAAAAGCATCATCCACAATGTGTGTAGATGCTATCATAAACCGTTGTGATATGGTAGGTGTTGAACTTCGTTGGCCACTCACATCACGATGCCTTCTTGTCTCACTCACCATGGCACCCACATGCACAGATTAAATGACATGGCCTCACCTGGGGGAACATCATGCAAGCGCACCATGACTGGAGACTCTGGCGCCATGAAGGATCTAATCCATCCAGGAGTGCCCTCTGTCATATACATGGTCATTGATTGACTTTATCTCATTGATGTGATAGATGCTAGGGTTCATACATTCTCATTGCCGTTCCCTGCATCATACTTGTTTGCTTCTGAGTGTTTTGGGGGAGTTGCATATTACTCGGGTACTGATCCTTAGGGGGCCACCATGCCAGCAGTGGGTCGTGCATTGGTGAGCAATCACCCTTGGTTTAATATTGGGTGGTCGGGCTCGACCCCAGGGTGGCGGCACGTGCTCGTCCGAGTGAGCTGCTCGGTGTGAGTGCGTGATCACTGGTTTCTTAGACTCTCGCTCCCCTCCCTGTCTCTTGTCTTGGTGCAACACTCAATTTGAAAGCAAGCCTTTTCACATCCATGGCTCCAGTTGTTTCTCAGCTGCTCACTCACATGGCGTGCTTGTTCAACAAGGAACCTGCCTAGTAACTGCTGGTATCAGAGCCATGGGGCTCGGCCCCAGCTCCTCTTCGACCTTGGACCTGTGACTTACCCGCTAAACCGGCCTCATTACCGTTGCAACAGGACTATGGCGCTCTTGCCTACGGCACTCTTGCCATAGTCAGTCCATCGGCACCATCACCCGCCATGGCCATATCTCTTTCCAAGTATCATCAACACCGACGGCACTTTCCAATCTCCGGAACTCTCACCGTCACTCTCTCACATATCCACTGACCCAGCACTCACAACCTTGCAGCTCTCTCCTGCATTGTCTGCCGTCCTCTCATAGCAGTCAGTACCACTGCATTCTTTGGTGCCTCTCATGCATCTTTACACTCTCAGTGTCAATACACTTCAGGTGGCGTCTCCTCTATGTCCTGCACTCTACAGCACCACAGTCGGTAGCAACATCTCTTGGCCGCATCTGTAGCCCTAACGTTGTAACACTTGATTTGCCACCGATTTACGGACACCTGGATGAAGAGTTGGACTCACCTTGCAGCGCTGCTCGCTATACTGACAGTGGATGTAATAAAGTGCCTGTATTTTTCTGACCTACGCGGGGTCTCGCCTGGGTTTTTGCGGTACTCGAGGCATTCATCCATTTTTCGGATATTCCGGGCAGAATTCCGTGGGAGGTGCGGCTCGACCCCAACAGCTCGTGGATGCGAGGATGCGAGGATGCAATGATGCGAGGATGCGAGGATGAGAGGAGCGAGTGAGCAAGCTGCACATGCCAAGGGCGTGTTTTGCTCGTACCTTCATGTGGCATTCCAAACACGCCACGAAAAACTGGCTTTCCTCCCATCGGCGAGTAGTGTACCAGTTACGCAACCCGCCAAGGGACTATTTTGACGGTAGCCCTCCGATCCCAGACGCGGTCAACCGCAACATAGGTACTTCAGGTGGCGTGTGCAACAACACAACCACACTCACCGCCAAGAAGCATATGCAGTGACGAGCGATGCACGCAGCGGCTCGCCAAGAGAGAGGACAGACGTCTTTCTCGACGATCGACGACCGAGCACTTCTCGCACTAGGCATTAGGTGCATGTAGAGCACCAGGTTCAGATGCAAGCAGAGCACTCAGTTCAGGAGCAAGTAGCTTGCTAAAGCAAGCTAGGGAAGGAGTAGGCAAGGGCAAGGACCAGCCGGTCAAACAATACAAATACCATGTACTCAGTTTAGTTTAGTTGACCAGTCATTTCCAGTTCTGGTTTCCAAAATTCTCCAACTCTATCTTTCCGCTGTGACTATGCTCTCCACATACCAAGGCTAATTCTTCAGAGAGCACACAATCTCATATCTTGTATCAAAGCCAGAGCCACGTGTTGGGCGGAAGCGCTGCCGGAGCTCGACAAACTTCAAGGAGCGAAGGCGCGGACGACGTCGGACAACGTCGAGGCTGATCGCGAGGGAGATTGCTGGACCACACTTTGAAGCCAACGCACAAGCCAACCTCTGGAAAGTTTTCTATATTTCTAGAGCATCCACACGGCCTATCGTGCGCCTGCGGGAGACAACGGGTGACTCCTACGCACTTCGAAGACGTCAGATTTTCATCCCAGACTGTCGAACTGCTGCCGGAATTTCTTGATTTCTGCCAAGAAGCTGCCAAAATTGTTCAGAGGATCTCCAACGGCCAAAAATCATCGAGAGCCATGGAGCAGGCCCTGCAGCATATTGTAGAGCAGCTGGGAGCCCTCATGCTGGAGAATGTGTGGCTCAATTGGCAGATGGTAGACGTACAAGATGGGACTGACGCTAGACAGGTTCGGGCGGCCGGTCAAGGAGTCCGCCAAGACCCAAGCCAAAGCTCCGGAACCGTTCAATCCCTCAGTCAAGGATGCGAGCATTGAGACTTGGTTTTTGCCATGAACAGCTACTTTGGGGCTCTGGGTTACCTTCCAGAGGAAAATGTTGTGCGTGTGTCATTTGCGTTGACAGTGCTACGCGGAACAGCATTGGAGTGGTGGAGGCAGCTGAATCTACTGACCACTCGAGGTGGAAGTG
Source organism: Penium margaritaceum (assembly GCA_023375785.1). Taxonomy (NCBI): domain Eukaryota; kingdom Viridiplantae; phylum Streptophyta; class Zygnematophyceae; order Desmidiales; family Peniaceae; genus Penium; species Penium margaritaceum. The sequence continues at coordinate 43,630 of SZWC01004058.1, forward strand.
GGAACGCAGCTGTCCAACATGCCGTGTTGTGGCAGTCAGGTACTAGACAAGCTGAAGCGCGTGTGCCGATGACATGGGAGAAGTTTGAACAAGCCGTCAGAGATCGGTTCAATCTCGTAAGCACCTCCATGGTTGCACGCAACAAGTTGAAGCAACTGAAACAGATCAGCTTGGAGCAAGAGTAGAAATGTTGTTTCTTGGCGCTGTGCTCGGAGATTGACGGCATGAGCGGGCCAGAGATGGCGGATGAATACCACGATGGTTTGAAGGTGGAGATTCAGTGCACTCTAGCACTGAGTGGAATCACGAAGTTCCACGCAATGGTGGCCACTGCTGAGCACGTTGAGGCGCTATGCTACCATCGAGGGGATTTCCGTGAGAAGCAAGAGAATTTCCAACGTCGAGCACAGCACTAACAGGTTGATTCTATGGAGATTGACGCAATGCAAGGAAGCCAACAACAGAGCAAGCCACGTGGTGGGAACTGTTGGATCATCTGGAAGCTTGGGTACCACAAGAAAGACTACATGCAGAAGCAACACTGAGTGGTGGACAGCCAACTGCTGGGAAAGCTTCGTCCGCATCAGCGAACACCAGACCCAAAACTCCTTTGACAACTAGGGAGCTGCTGAGTGTATTGCTGCAGAATGAAGGGAACGGGAGCGTTCCAGGAATCCTCCTGAAAGCCAAAGTTTTATCAGCTGGTTCTGCGGACGGTGAGGGGCACCAGACTCGCCGGCAGATTAAAGCATTGCTAGATTGTAGCGCGTCACACTCATTCTTTGGCGACGAGCTTGCATGAAGGCTGGGGTCTGCATGGCTACCTGGGAAACTAACAAAGGCCAAGTTGGTGTAAGGGGAGCTTAAGTGCGGAATGCCTGTGAAGCCTTTGAGGGTTTGTCTAGGCGAGCTGTCGTGCAAGGTATATTTTTGCACGTGCCCGATGGATACCTATGACGCCATTTTGGGGCGTGACTGTCTGCACCGGTTGAATCCTGCTGTGGATTGGGTGTGTAGCCAAGTGAAAGTGAAGAAATGTAGAGAGCAGATCATTTTGCTGCTATGTGCTGAGGACAGGGATTCCAAATTAGGCAAGGTGCCGTTGTTGAGTTACGTGCAGCTGAAGCGCTGTCAACGCAAGGGGGACTAAGTGTATCTTGTGTGGGTGCAGAAGAAGGAAGCAACTAAAGAGGTGGAAGTGATGGCAGCACATGCAAAGCACCAAGAGGGAGAGCAGAAAGCACCCACTGCAGAGTTGTCAAAAGACATTAAGAGGATGTTGGACGGCTATGGTGATGTGTTTCCTACTGAGCTGCCAAAGAGTTTACCACCTAAGCGGGACATCGACCAAAAAAATGAGCTGGTTCTGGGAGCAACTCCAACGGTGCGGGCTGCTTATCGCATGAGCGATAATGAGCTGGGTGAGCTGAAGAAGCACTTGGAGGAGTTGACGGAGCAGGGGTTCATTAAATCATGGGTGAAACCCTACGCTACACTGGTCCTCTTTGTGAAGAAGAAGACAGGAGAGCTGCAGATGTGTGTGGACTATCACACGCTGAACAACGTCACGATCAAGAATCGGTACCCACTGCCAAGGGTCGAGGAGCTGTTTGACCAGCTGAGGGGAGCGCATTACTTTAGCAAAATTGACTTACGCTCGGGGTACCATCAAATCTGGCTTACAAAGCAGGATGTGGAGTAGGCGACGTTTTGGACACGGTACAGCCATTTTGAGTACCTCGTGATGTCGTTTGGGTTGACCAATGCTCCTGCAACGTTCATGAGCCTAATGAACAGAATTTTCCACCCTCATTTGGACCAGTTTGTGGTGTTCCTCGACGACATCCGCATCTACTCCCGGACCTTTGAATAGCATCAGCAACATCTCCGGTAGGTATTGGACATTCTTCGGAGAGAGAATTGTTTTGCAAAGCTCTCCAAGTGCGAGATTGTGAAAAGGGAGGTAGAGTTCCTTGGAAACATTGTGAGCGGCAAGGGTCTCCGCATGGATCCAAAGAAGGTGGAAGCAGTGCAGCAATGGTCGACACCAAAGTGCGTGCGTGACATCCAGGCCTTCTTGGGGTTTGTCAACTACTACCGAAAAGTCATCCGGGGGTACGCAGAGAAGGGTGCACCGCTGATCCAACTGGTACGGAAGGATCACCAGTGGAAATGGGGCGAGAAGGAGAAAAAGAGCTTTGAGGAGCTCAAGGTTGCAATGTGTGACAATCTAGTCCTGGTGCATCCAAAGTCATCCAAGGATTACGTCATGGAGATGGACGCAAGCGACTATGCCATAAGGGCAGTGTTGATGCAGGATCACGTAAAGGGGCTACAGCCGATTGCATACGCGTCTCGCAAGTTGCAAGGTGCGGAGCTGAACTACGCAATCCATGAGAAGGAGATGCTAGCAGTGATCCATGCGTTCAAGCACTGGAGGTGCTACCTTGAGTCGCGGCGTTGCATGGTCTTCACGGATCATTACGCCCTGAAGTACATGAAGACGCAGCCAAATCTCAGTCGCCGGCAAACTCGCTCAATTGGAGCTTTGGAAGTTTTCACTACGAGATCTAGTACAAGCTTGTGAAGGTGAATCCGGCACATCCTCTGTCGCGGAGGCCGGACGTGAGCCTCAACGGCGTCTCAGTGCTGATGGGATCTCCAGTCATGCATAGCCTGTTCAAGCATGGCTATGGCTTGGACGGGGAGTTCATGGGTGGAGCGTTGAAAGACACGATGTGGGATTGATTATATTGGCGAAGAAGGCAGGAGCAAAAAATTGTCGTGCTGGAAGATGCGCCATTGAAGCAGATGCTGCTGGAGGAGGCGCATGATACCCACTACTTGCGTCACTTTAGGTTCGACAAGACGCTCAAAGCCTTGGCACACCAATATTGGTGGCCATCCATGGCAACGGACTCCAAGAGGTTTGTGAGCAGTTGCGATGTGTGCTAACGGATCAAGGCATAGAGGAGAAAGCCACCAAAGGAGTTGCAAACGTTGCCCATACCTGAGCGGCCATGGACAGACATCTCGCTGGACTTCATCGGCGGGTTACATAAGACGCAAGAGGGCAACAACAAGGTGTTGGTGGTGGTGGACCGGTTCTCAAAGATGGCACATTTCATCGCATGTCCCAAGAGCATCACACCTGTTGGGACAACTCAACTCCTCCTTAGTCACGTCATCAAGCTACATGGGAGTGCCGTAGTCAGTGGCCTCAGATCGCGATCCACACTTCACTTTACGGTTTTGGAGAGATCTCATGGGGAAGCTGGGCACTAGGGTGCAACTGACCACCGCATACCACCCAGAGAGCGATGGGAATACGGAGCGTGTAAACCAGACTTTGGAGCAGCTGCTGCGGAGCATGGTCCCAACGGATAGAGAGGGTTGGGAGGAGAAGCTCGGAGTGGCAGAGTTTTCCTACAACTCAGCGGTGTCCGCTTCAACAGGAAAGTCAATGTTTGAGGTGGTTTATGGCTACCAGCCACTGAGCCAAGCCGTCCTTGTTACAGTAGCGTCTCTTCTGGCTATGCAGCAGTTTATAGGTGGGTTTGCCACCACTTGGGACATGGTACTGTAACGGCTATTGAAGGCACAGAAGCAATAGAAGCAGCAGGCTGATAAGCATCGATCGGAAGAAGAGTTCCAAGTGGGTGATGCTAAACGTTGCAAACCTGCAACTGATGGGAGTTGGGAGTCCCAAGCTGAAGTCGCGATGGGTGGGTCCGATCCACATTCTAGAGAAGCAGTTGGCTGTATCCTACAAGCTGGAACTGCTAGCTCACTACACCATCCATCCAGTGTTCCACGTCTCCTTGCTTCGCGCCTATGGCGACCCTAACAAATTCTTCCAGAGTCGCAAGACAGCTCCACCTCCTACTGTCCAGGTTGATGGAAGTGAGGAGTTTCAGGTGGAGAAGATTCTGGTCGACCGTCAGAGGGTACGTCGGCATGAGTTTCTGGTGCAGTGGAAGGGGTACTTGGCTGAGCACAACTCATGGGAGCTAGTGGCCAACTTCAATGTCGGGGGTTACCAACATTGTTTTCGAAGAGTATCTCAGGCACGCCGGGACGTCGCGCCTCCAACAAGGGGGGGGGGGGGGGGTGAATACAAAAAAGTGCCCCTATTCTTCTGACCTACGCGAGGTCTTGCTTGGGTTTCAGGGGCACTCGGGGCATTTCTCTGTTTTCCAGATATTCCGGGCGGAATTCCGTGGGAGGTCCGGATCGACCCTGACGGCTTGTGAATGCAAGGATTCGAGGATGCGAGGACGCGAGGACATGAGGAGTGAGCGAGCAAGCTCCAGCCGAGCAGTTCTAGCACTAGGCATTAGGTGCAAGTAGAGCAACAGGTTCAGGTGCAAGCAGAGCACTGAGTTTAGGAGCAAGTAGCTTACTACAGCAAGCTAGGGAATCAGTAGGCAAGGGCCAGGACCAGCAGTATGAATTCCTTGTACTCAGTTCAGTCTAGTTAACCTGTCATTTCCAGTTCTGGTTTCCAAAACTCTCCAAGTCTATGTTTCCGCTGCGACTATGCTCTCCACACACCAAGGCTAGTTTTTCAGAGAGCACAGAATCTGACAGTGGAAGAGAGGACCCTCGAGTATTTGATGAGCCTCCACTCATTGAGGATGACACTCCGTTGTGGTTTCGCATGTTGGATAGTGCATACTGGTGCTCGGACATAGCTGCAGCATCAGAGCGTGAGGTGACGAGAGAGCGTGATGAGATTGACAGGTAGGTGTACACAGAAGACGACCAGCCGCCATCACCTCCACGCATTTCAAGCATGCAACCACCTCGGGATCCCCAACCGTCCAACCCCGCCTCCACTGCCGACCCTGCTCCATCTCACACACCAGCAGACACGGCTGGAGTGTCCAACACATATATGGAGTCCAACACATATAGACTCCATTGGCTTGGCCGGTGCCATCCTCAACACAGCCGCTGGTGCCACTGCAACCTTTGCAACCACAGTCCGTGCCTGTAAAGCCCCAATGCAGACTATAGTGGGCCACGCAGCCGAAGCTTACGGGCACGATGCAGCATCCTTTCTGTTGCTGGCTGCTGACGCCGCCAACGTCGCCACACAAGTGACAGCAGCATCCGCCGTTGTCACCATTGCAGCAGCCTCCACAGCTGATGCGACGGCCAGAGCCGTGGATTTTGTTCCTGCGTCTACTGCATCTACTTATCTGACCCCAACTGGTGCACCTCGAGAGCTGATACCCTACGTCACCACTAGCGTTCTCATCACGTCAGCGTTAGCCACAGTCACAGGCACCACTGTCACAAGGCTCCTCTATCTCACAGTAGCAGTGGCCGCGTGGGTGTCGAAACTCTTTTCATCAGCGGCTGCAGTGGTTCCTCCACTCTTCTCCCTGCTTCAATACCGCCAGCCTGGTGAGATCTCCTCCCTCTTCTCACCTTCTATTTTCCCTCTACTTTCACCTCTTGTCACTTCTCATCATGCCAGGAATAGAGGAAACAATAGAGGCTCAACAGGCCGTACTTGGCGAGGCACAAGCAGCTTGTTGCAAGGTTTGGGATGAGCTTCAACAAGGACGTGAAGAACAGTATGAGCTTGCAGCCAGAGTAGCCACTTTAGTCATTGAATGCTTGCATGCAATCCCAGCATTTACTACTGCTTTGCCTACTGAAGAAAACACATCTGCTGACTCATCCATGTGGTAGTGTCCCCAGCTCCTTGTCACCCGCTCTCTCTATTCCTGCTATATCTCAAGCCCTCCTTCCGGCCAGACACAAAGATTTTGAGACACCACCGCCTCATTTCACGCCCAAACTCACCTTCACTTCTTGGGATACACGCTTTAGTGCATGGGCGCACGGGGAACACTCGTGGGAGTATTGCTCCTCCACTAAGCCGTCATTTGTCCCTTAGCCCACAGAGGCAACCCGGGCGGTGCTAGCCCTTATCAATGCATGACCTGAGGATCTCCTTGATGACATTGGTATGTACAACGCCAACCCCAGATGAGGCACATCCACTGAACCTGTTGGTGCCTATGCCCTCATCCGTCGTCGTAGAATTGTGACTAGACATGCTGCTCAAAGTGCTTTCACTGTGTAGTTCAACACACTCCAGATGCAAACACATGAGATTCTAGATGAGTATTGGGCACGTAGCCAGTGTCTTATGCGCAATCTGGGCAAGACAGCCCCAGGCCCCCTCTCTGCCTGCTTGTCCATTGTTGCTCGTCTCATCCTTGAGCTCTCAGACCACTACCTTCATGTATCCCAGGAAAAGCTTGAGTCCCTTGCTGCTTCCCCGGTCTCGGAGAACTCTCCCCCAGTGGTGGGCCCTCTTTATGAGTTCACTGCTTCTCGTCTAACCGATTGGTGGAGCAACTTGTAGAACAAACGCATGCATTGTGAAGCCCTCACAGCCGTCACTACTTCCTCATCCTCCTTCCCTGCTACCACTTCCTCTTCTCCATCCCTCCCTTCTCTCGCCACAGCTCATCCAACTCAAGCTGCCTCTCGGGGTGGTGGCAGGGGTTCAGGTCGTTGGAGTGCCCGTGGTGGGAAGGGACATGGAGGTGGCAGCGGTAGCAAGCCCTACTCAGGCACCACCACTTTTATAGACGTCACTTTCTGGAACTACGGTGCCACTACACACTCTGCACCAAAGCGCCCGGCTCCCCGTGATGACATCTGCATCGCATCTTCTATGCATGTCCATTGGGCGCGCACGGGTGTCACCTCCTCCTCTGCAGTAGTAGTATTGACCATTGCATCTTCCTCACCTTCCTCGTCAGCCTTAGCGCTCACAACCACTCCTGCTCCTCTCCAGCCGTCACCACCCCCCGCTAGCCAATGGGGCTGGATTCCGCCTTCATCTGGACCTCTCTTCTATGGTCCTCCCTCTTCTCATTACTCCGTGCCTACATGGGCCTATGACGATAGTCACTTCTCCAACCGTTACGTCAATCGCTCTTCCAGCTGCTCCTCTAACCGTCGTGATGAAGAGCGCACTCTTGAGCGATGCTTGGCAGAGCACCTCCACCTTTGCTCTCACGAAGGTGAGAGTGTGAGTGGCCAGTCTCATATGTCTGTCTGTGAGTCTGATGCCACCCTTTGTGGTGCTACGTCTGGTGGTGTGTAAGGAGCTTTGCCTGATGACTGTTCCTGGATTGAAGAATGGCAGTCTCATATGTTTCCCACTCGTCTCAGTGGTGCCTCTTCCCTTTCCTTTCGTGTCACCGTTATTGTCTGCCTCATTGTGCCATCCAATCGTACGTCTCCCGGCCTCTGGATCATTGATTCCACGGCCACACATCACATGACCTCCTGCCTTTCGTCCTTTGTGCCCCTTGGGCCTGTTGGCTCCGTTCGCTCTGTGCGCACTAGCTCCAGCCAACTTCTCCCTGTCCAAGGTGTTGGTACTGTTTGTTGTGTTGGCTCTGGTGATACTGTGTATCTCCTTGATGTGCTATATGTCCCTGACCTTGAAGTAAGTCTGCTCTCTGTGAACACTCTAAAAAATTGGGGTATGGACTTCTCATCCAATCGTGTCCTTGCCTCTATCTCTCTACGATATTCTCACCGCGTTGTTCTTTGCGGCATGTGCTGTGATTACCTGTTCCGTGTCCCTCTCACTCTGTCATCGTCTTCCGCTACCTCTTCTCTTGTCCACGTTGCCCCCTCCTTGTCTCCCGCCCATGCTGATCTTCTGCATCGTTGTCGCTGTCACATGCATGTTGCTACCATTTAGCGCCTTTTGTGCCTCTAGCCTGCTACCAAGCTTTATCCTGCCACATTTGTACCTCCTTGCTCCTTTACTTGTCTTGATTTTGCCAACGGCAAGATGCACCAATCCCCGTTCACCACTACCGATTCCACCGCCTCGCACCCTCTTCACCTCCTGCATGCTGATGTCATGTGTCCTCTAGCTTAGGATTTCCTCGGTGGTCTTGGTTGCTACGTGTTGTGCTTGACTGATGACTTCTCTCGTTACCGTTGGTTTTTTGCTCTTCCCCACAAAAGTGACGTCACTGACGTGTTTGAATCCTGGCTTTTCTAGGTTGAGCATACCTGTCTTTGTCCATTGCACGTCTTTTGTACTGACATAGGGGGTGATTTCTTTGGTCTTGCATCTCGCTTCCTTGAATCTCGCGGTGTTCGTCTTGAGTCCTCTGCTCCCTACACCCCACAGTAGAACGGTGTTTCCGAGCGTTAGAATCACACTCTTGCTGATGGTGTCTACTCTCTTCTCTCCACCTCCAGCGAGTCCAGCCTCTTTGCCTTTGAAGCTATGTCTTACATGACGTGGGTCTAGAATCGGGTTCCACATGGACCTCTCCCCCACACTGTCACATGTTTTGAGCATTGTATTGGCTTTCGTGTTGATCTCCGCCTTGCTCGTGTATTGCGGTGTCTTGCTTCCGTGTGGCTTCCCACCAACAGGATGGTAAGCAATCTCCTGCTGCTTGTTTGTGCATTGTTTTTGATGTTTCACTATTCTAAAAAGCTGTTTCTTGCTGTATCACTATTTCCTCAATCCTCAAGAAGAGCTCGTATGCCCAGGGCACCCTTATGCCCTGGGCATACGAGCTCTTCCTGAGGATGGAGGAAACTCATCTGGAGTCTCGCCTCGAACGCAGAGAGGCCCTCGCCGCACCTGTCGTCGCCTCCATGGCCGTTGCCTCCTCCGCAACAGTGACTTCCACCAACTCCTCGTTGCCAAGAAAGAAGAAGCACCAGGACAAGAAGGGCAAGGGTCAGCAGCAACAGCCGTAGCAACAGTCAACTGGGTCCAGTGGAAGTGGCTCGGTTTGCCACAATTGTGGCCAGCCAGGAATGGGTGGTACACGTGCCCACTAGCGACGGACAAAGCTCGCGTCATCGCCACCATGTGTCGCCAGCGGGAGCGCCGTCTTGCCTCTGCCGCCGTCACTGTCGCCGCCTCTGACGCCTCGACCCCGTCCAGTAGATCCACTCCTCCGACCGCGATCCCGGTCCCGCAGACGCTAGCTCCTCAACACCATCATCCGCAGCCATTGGTGTTGCCATTCCCTTCACCGGTGCAGTATTCCTTCTATCCGGGCTTTGGCGCCTTCACTCCACACTCCGTCTACACTCCCGGGCCATACACACGTGAGTGACAGTTGGAGTAGTTCATTCCGCTCCAGCTCGGCCTGCCTCGCCCTTCCCCCAGAGAAGTGCAACTTGTGTCACCTCCTGCTTGACCCCCTGGCCCTGCATGACTGAGATTCAGTTGTGGCCGTGCCTTGCCTCCTCGTCTGTCGCGCCATCTCTCGTGGTCCCCCTATTCCCCTCGGTGACGATGTCGCATGGCTTGATGATTGTTAGTCTCGGTTCACACCCCCTTCTACCGCATTCGCGTCTCTTGCTTGCTGCCATGTGACTGTTAGCAATCTAGCGACTCCGGTCCACGACCCGGCCGAGACCTGGATCATCGACTCCAAGGCCAAGCATCACATGACGGCCTCTCACGAGGCCTTCAGCATGCTTTGTCCCGTTGGCGATGTCTCCGGTGTCCAGACGGGCTCTAGCCAGGTGTTACCTATCCGCGGCGTTTGTGTCATTCGTTTCTGTGGTCCTGCCGGTGATGTCTTCCTGACCGATGTCCTTTTCGTCCCCGGTCTTCACCTCAGCCTCCTGTGTGTTACTGCCCTTGACCGCATGAGTATGGACGTTGTGCACTTGTGTGGTCTTGGCACTGTGTCCTTTCGTCCGTCTGGTCTTGTTGTTCTCCATGCCACCGCCAGTGGCAACCTATGGCACGTGCCTCGTCTGTCTTCTTCTCCCTCCGTCGCCTCCTCGTCGGCCACCACAGGCCATGTGCTTTTCACCAGCATGCTTTCTCCCCAGTACACCCATCTCTTGCACCCCTGCCTTTGCCATGTCCACTCTGCTGTCGTCAACATCATGCTCCGCACCCAGCAGGCCAAGGGCCTTGACCCTGAGACCTTCCTTGTGCCGTGCCCCACGGAGTGCGTCGACTACGCTCAGGGCAAGATGTACCGGTCCACATACCCTTTGTCCTCCTCTCGTGCGTCCGCCCCTCTCGACCTGGTCCATTTCGACATCATGGGTCCTCTTGCTACCGCGTCCGTCAGAGAGCATGCCCGTTATGTCCTCACCCTCACTGACGACTACTCTCGCTACTGGTGGGTCTTCTGCCTTCGGCAGAAGAGTGATGTCGACTGTGCCATTCAGGACTGGCTTGTCCTTGCGGAGCACGAGTGTGGTCGACCTCTTCGCCGCTTTTTCTGCGATGGTGTTGGTGAGTACATGGGTGAGACCGGGGTCCGTCAGAGACCACGACCTTTCTTGCCTCCCGCGGTATCCACCACGAGACGTCCGCGCCCTACACGCCCACCCAGAACGACGTCTCTGAGAGGTGGAACCGTACCATGGCCGATGCCGTCCGCATCATGCGGGTTGATTCTGGCCTCTGCGATGGCTTCTGCTTTGAAGCCATGGCGTACATGACATGGGTCTAGAACCAATGTCCTCACGGACCCCTTCCCCGCTACTCCACGCCGTACCGTCACTAGTGCGGTCAGAGAGCCGACCTCCGCCTTGCTCGCGTGTGGGGTTGCGTGGCCATTGTGTGACTGCCCGCCCCGTAGCAGGGCGGCAAGCTCGTCCCGCGCGGGCGTCATTGTACCTTTCTCGGTGTCTCTCGTCAGTCCAAGGCTTGGTGCTTCTGGGATCCCTCCCGACACTACATCGTTGAGTCCCTCGATGCCCTCTTCTTTGAGGAGCTGTTTTTGTGCGATCTCGTTTACTCCGGCTCATTGGTGTCCCTCCCGTCGCGTGGGGGAGTGGTGAGTCCGTCCTCTGTCCTGCCGCTTCTGGGTGGCACATCACTTAGTCCCTTTGAGCCAGTAGTCCTTGTCACGCCCGCTGCCTCCTCCGGGCCGACGGCCCCAGATGCGCCCGCTCGCCCCTCCGGGCTGACGGTCCTAGATGTGCGCGCTGGCCCCTCCGGGCCGACAGTCCCAGATGCGCCTGCTGGCCCCTCCAGGTCGACGGTCCCAGATACGCCCGTTGGTCCCTCCGGGCAAACGATCCCTGATGCGCCCGCTAGCCCCTCCGGGCCGACGGTCCCATATGCGCCCGCTGGTCCCTCCGAGCCTTCAGCCCTAGACGCGCCTGCTAGCCCCTCCGGGCCGGCGGCCCCAGTCACATCCATCGGTCCCTCCGGCCCAGCAGCCCCGTCCGCCTCCCCCGACAATGCACTTGGCTACGTGATGCTTTATCACGAGGATCGGCATGTCGTCATGGCTGCACTCGCACGCATCCCACATGGAGCTCGAGATGCACACGCTCTCTCAATCCGCTCCATAGCATGCTCGGAGGAGCCAGCCACCCTACGCAAGGCTCGAGCCTCCCCTGAGGCCACACACTGGGATGCTGCCTGCGCTGACGAGCTCACTGCTATCCAGCAGCACCATGTGTATGATCTCGTCGACATCCCTCCAGGGCGAAAGGCAATTGGTGTCAAGTGGGTCTTTTGGCAAAAATGGAAGCCCGACAAATCCTTGGACAAGTAGAAGCCCAGCCTCATAGCCAAGGGGTTTGCTCAGGTTCGTGGGGTCGATTACGACCAGATCTTTGCTCCAGTTGGCTCATTCTCCACGAGCTGAGCACTTTTCAGTCTAGTTGGCCAGCATGGGTGGGAATACATCAGATGGACGTGAGCAACGCTTTTCTCCATGGCTCACTGGAAGGTGAGGAGCTCTACATGGTGCAACCCCCGGGCTTCGACAATGGCACTGGGAGAGTATGGCGGTTGTGGAAGGCCTTCTATGGCCTGAAGCAGCCGCTTTGGTGCTGGAACCAGGAGATCAGCAGCACGCTCCTTCGCGGCGGGCTCTAGCACAGCACCGCTGACCTCGCACTCTTTGTCATTTCGCGAGGCCAGACTTTTACTTCTGTTTTGGTTTACGTCAACAATCTCCTCATCACGTTGCCAGACATGATTGCCATCCAGCATGTCAAGGACTTGCTGCACGCCGCCTACCAAATGAAGGATCTCAGATCTGCACAAGTCTTCCTGGGCATGGAGCTCGAGCATGATCGCTCCCGGGGCGTTCTGCACATCCACCACGCTGCCTATGTGCAGACTCTATCCACCCGCTTTGCAGAGGACTAGCCACTCGTGCCGAGCGCATCCTCACCCATGTCACCTGATGGCCAGGTGAAGCTGAAGAGTCCTGACCAAGCTGGTGTGGAGGAGCCAGTTGACGTGACTACGTACCTGCGAGTCATCGGGTCATAGATGTTCCTAGCGACGACGACGCACCGAGACATTGCGTTCGCCGTCAACCTCATCGCCAAGTTCTCTCAGGAACCAAGTCACCTCCACCTTGAGGCCACAATCCGAGTACTGCGCTATGTCGTCTTGACTCCTTGGCGAGGTCCCATGTTCCGCCGCCAGCCGTCCGTTGTCGCGGTAGGCTACACCGACATTGACTGAGCCGACAGTCTGGACGGTAAGAGTCGCGCAGACAAGATCTTCCTGGTCGGCGGCAAAGCTATGTCCTGGCACAGTGGCAAGCAAGGGTGCATTGCACACAGCACTACTGAGGCTGAGTACGTTGTCCTTGGCTCAGGCGCATGTGAGAGTGTGTGGGTTGCGTCAGTCTGTCGCATCCATCATGCTGCATGTGACAATGAGAGTGCCATGGCCATCACCGTCAATGACGGCGTGCATCAGATACACACAAAGCACATCAACGTTGAGTATCACTATGTGCGTTCGTTGTTGCATGACGGCAGTATCAACATTTTGTGGGTTGAGACAACAAGGCAGCTGGCTGACTTCTTGACCAAGGCACTGAAGCGCGACTCGTTCAACAAGGTTGTGAGTTCAGTTGGCGTGCGTCTGTGAGTGGCTCTTTTTTTCCCTACCTGCGTCTTTGTGTGCCCTGGGGGAATTTGGTTGTTGACTGTGTCTCTGCTCGCACATGTGCATTACGCCTGTGAGTCATGGGGGAGTGTTGGTTTTTGCTCATCTCTCATTGTGCTCTGGTGTGTCCTCCCGGCTTGTGTACATCGGCGTGTAGATGATTGACGGCAAGACTTGACATTGCTGGAGTGTTGTCTGGTGGAGCTGACGCTCGCTGAGGCCTACTCGCAGTTTGCTAAAGCCTCCTCCCTCCGGGGACGTGCTCAACTCCATCGGCATGCCTCCTCGGCGGTTGGGCCGCTGGCGGTCACTGCCACCACAGATGCTGTCTGCATGAACCCAGCACTAATTCTAACTGTGTCATTGCATTTCCATCATCATGCTCAGCCTAAGGTCCATGTCTCTTGTTGTGTGGCACTGTTTGGCATCATGGACCGTCGTAGGCACTGCCTGGGTTCGGGCAGCCATAACTCTTTGCTGTTGTTTTTCTAGCTAATTCTAACCACACGACCGCAGCGTCGGTATTATGGTATGGTCCAGTTTTCAGGCAAAACGGACGACGCCCGGGTTTTGGGTTGTCGGGCGTCTGGCACGGCTCACCGAGAAAACCCTTCCTGCCAGAAAATATGTCCAGGACTTTTTTCTGATTGGCTGATTAGCTGAGTAACAAGTTCTACACTAGTGGGGTTGAGCTATAACTTGGAGGGGTCCCCCATTGCTGCTTTTTCTTCACTCCTCGTCAGTTACTTCCAGTTTTCAGCTGCTTTCTGGCGCTAACACTGGCGCGCGCATTTTTTAGTAACAAACCCAGAGCTTCCAGACTTGGTCTTTAGAGCAGCAGATTGAGGGGGCAGCAGACTTGAGCAACAAGCGTGGAAGCCTGCACGCTGCACCAACAACGCTGCTGCCCCAACCTGTTGCCTAGTTTTCCATTTCCTATGACCCCATCCGGTTAGTCGCTGCTTAAGTCCTTGGAACCATCCATATTGGGGACGATGGTTGATGTGACGGACTACCTCTGAGTCATTGGCTCCCTGACATATCTTGCTACCAGTACACGTGCAGATGTTGTACTTGCTGTAAACTTATTGTCTCAATTCTCGTAGTGTCCCCGCGAGCGTCATCTTGAGGCAACGTTGCGGGTAGTACAGTATGCACTGTCCACACCCCGCGTCGTGTGGTACTTTTGCACACAACCCTCAGTCCTAGCTGATGGCTTCATTGGCAATGACAGGGCACATGATTATGATGCACATAGCAGATGAGGATACATCTTCATGGTGGGCAAAACGGAAGTGTCTTAAAAAAGCGGAAGACAAGGGTGTGTTGCCTACAGCACAACTGAGGCCGAGTATGTCACTTTTGGCGCAGGCACGTGTCAGGCTGTCTGGCTTTGTCGTCTGCTATAGCAATTACATGTTTCCATCCCTTGCATCACTCTGCGCTTTGACAATCAAAGCACAAAGGCCATTACCGAAAACAGTGGCATGCATCACCCACACACCAAGCATATCAACGTGGAGCATCATTTTTTTCGTGAGTGCATCGCTATTGGCATTGTCCAAGTTGGTTGGGTGGATACACATTCTCAGAGAGCTGACTTTCTCACCAAGGCACTCAGTCCAAACATCTTCAAAAGTGATATTCATGTTGTTTGTCTCATCTGTCCCAATGACCCAGGTTGAGTTGCATGACGTTTTTTTGTCTATGTCTATCTCATCTTTATGAACGTTCCATGCGTGTGGGATTGTTTGCCTGCGGGTCATGGGGGAGTGTTGAAGTTCATTGGCCACTCACATGTCGATGCACTCTTGTCTCACTCACCATGGCACCCACATGTACAGATCAAGTGACATGGCCTCACCTGGGGGAACATCATGCGAGCGTACCATGACTAGAGACTCTAGCACCATGAAGCAGCTAATCCATCCAGAAGTGCCCTTTGGCACATACATGGTCATTGATTGACTTTATCTCATTGATGTAATAAATGCTAGGGTTTATACATTCTCACTGACGTTCCCTGCATCATGCTTGTTTTCTTCTTAGTTTTTTAGGGGAGTTGCATGTTATTGGGGTGTTGATCCTCAGGGGGACACCATGCCAGCACTGGGTATGGTATGGTCCAGTTTTCACACAAAACGGACGACGCCCGGGTTTTGGGCTGTCGGGCGTCTGGCAGGGCTCATTGAGAAAACCCTGCCTGCAAGAAAATAGGTCTAAGATTGTTTTCTGATTGGCTGGTTAGCTGAGAAACAAGTTCTACACTAGTGGGGGGGGAGCTAGAACTTAGAGGGGTCTCCCATTTTTGCTCATTCTTCATTCGTAATCAGTCACTTTCAGTTTTCAGCTGCTTTCTGGCGCTAACACTGGCGCGCGCGTTTCTGAGTAACAAACCTAGAGCTTCCAGACTTAGACTGTAGAGCAACAGACTGAGGGGGCCGCAGACTTAAGCAACGAGCGTGGAAGCCCGCACGCTGTATCAACAATGCTGCTGCCCCAACTTGCTCCCTAGCATTTCCAGCTTGGTATCAGAGCCAGAGCGTAGCAGCAGGAGCAGCAGCAGCAGAAGACTGGCATAGAAGTGCCAGACAATGCCGGTGGTCCCCCATACGTGCCAGTGCAGTGGAAATTCTGCCGGATTTTTTCCGGCAGCATTGACCCACCTGATGGCAGCGTCAGATTTTTTCCCATTGCCACTGGGCCTGGGGGAAAAATCCGGCCAAAATTTTTTCGGCAGCACTGACCCTCGTGCGTGACGCGAGGAGGTGAGCGGCAGGCCGTGTCCGACACCTACAGGCGACGACACACGCTGCAACGTCATCCAAGTGCAGTGACTGGCAACAGCAAGCTGCAGCACCAGTCTGCAGCAGCGGCAGCCGCAGGCAATTGCAGCGGGCAGTGGCAGCAGCAGCCAACATAAGCGGCGTGCACTAGCACCAGCAACCAGGAGCACCAGCTCGTAGGAGCCCGCAGCAGCAGAATCCAACAGCAGCTGCCCGCAGAAGCAGCAGCCCGTCGAAGCCCGCAGCAACAGCCTGGAGCAGCAGCGAGGAGCAGTGGCGACGAGCAGCGAGAAGCAGCTGCAAGAACGAGCAAACTAGCAGCAGGCTGCAGCA
Organism: Penium margaritaceum; assembly: GCA_023375785.1. Lineage (NCBI taxonomy): Eukaryota > Viridiplantae > Streptophyta > Zygnematophyceae > Desmidiales > Peniaceae > Penium > Penium margaritaceum. The sequence goes on from SZWC01004058.1 coordinate 59,662, forward strand.
GCGGCAACAGCAAGCCGCAACAGCAGCCAACTGCAGCAGGAGCAACGAGCAGCCACCGGCAACAGCCAGCATTGGTTGTTGCTGCTCGCATCCCGCATCTTGCCGCGAGCGACGGGCTATGGGCAGCGAGCCCGCTGCTCACAGCAAACTGCGGGCTTGCTGTCCGCTGTCTACAGCAAGCATCAAAGCCCGTTGTGATAGATGAAAGAGCAAAAAAAAACAACAAGAAAAAAATCCGCAGCCCCACCGGCATCTCTGCCGCGGCTGCAGCAGCTACCACAGTTGCTGCAGCAGCCACAACAGCCGCAACAGCCTGCAATAGTAGCAACAGCAATTGCCTTTGCAATTGTAGCCACAGTAGTAGCAGTAGCAACAATAACAACAACAGTAGTAGCAACAGCTGTAGCACTAGCAGTAGTAGCAGCTGCAGCAGCAGAAGCAGCAGTAGCAGTAGGAGCAGCACCTACAGTAGCAACTAAAGCAGCAGCAACAGTAGTAGCAGCAGCAGCAGCTGTAGCAGCAGCAGCACCAGCAGTAGCTACAATAGTCGCCCCAACAACCGGCACTGCTGACGTCAGCATTCCGTTGCTAACGTCACTACTGACGTCATCAACACAAAAAAAGGGATAATAGGGGAAGAAAACCAAAGGGTGGGCACGGAGTCAGTAGTAGCCATGTACATAGCATAGCGGCAGCTGCTGACGTCAGCCGTCCTAAGCCGACGTCACTGCTGACATGAGCAACACAAACAAAAAAAACAAAATCAAGGGGCACCAAACAATGGCTAGCAGCCCCAATGGGGAGGGATCCTCCTCTGTTGGGAGGACCCCCTGCCCCCCTTCTTTACAGCGGCTGCAGCAGTAGCAGCAGTAGCAACAACAGTAGTAGTAGTAGCAGTGGCAGCAGGAGCATCAGTAGTAGCAGCAGCAACAGCAACAACAACAACACCAGCAATAGTAGTAGCAACAGTAGCAATAGTAGCAGCAGTAGCAGCAATAGCAGCAGCAGCAGTAGCAGCAACAACAGTAGCAAAAATAGGAGCAGCAAAAGCAGCATCAGCAACAGTAGCAGAAGTAACATCAACAACAGTAGTAGCAACAGTAGCAACAGCAGCAGTAACAGATCCCTGACGTCACTGGCGGCAACCCTCACCCCCTGGCTGCTCTTCAGTAACAGCTCGCCGCCTTGACATAGTAGCTTGTAGCGCTGCAGCCATTGGCCTCCTAGACGGCTCCTAGTGCACCGCCGCCATTCATCCCTCTAGGGCACACTAACCGAGCTGTGTCTGTTGCCACGCACTACCAGGCACAACAGCAGACTCAGCGCCAACGGCAGACCATGACCTCCGTCCTTGGCCCCACTCCGGGCGCCGGCCGCAGGTAGAAGGACTTTTAGACGCCGTCGCCGCCGCTTCAGGCCGGCAAGCAGTTCTGGAGCTGGGAGCTCAGCTTCGGGATCTGGGCATAGGGTGAGGGCCTGTGGGCATACTACACCCTCCCATATGACCCCACCCTAGCCGACCAGTTGTATGACGCTGCCGCGCTATACGTGCTGTAGTCCCTGTCGCCCCTCCGGCTTCCTGCCTTGCCCTAAAGCCCTTCCTCGGCGACTTCACCACTAGCACCAACCCAGACCCTACAGCCACGTGGCACGTCCTCACTCGTCCCCATTCCAGCAAGGTTGAGACCAGCCGCCTGCTGCGGGAGATCAACTCCCTGCACATGGGGGAGACCGAGACAGTCACCTCCTACTGGTAGCGGGCGGAGAATATTCTTTGTCGCCTCGACACATCTGCCCCACCCCCTGTGGCCGCGCTCCCCACCATCAATTACAGTGCAACCACCGCGTACGCGGACGTCTTTGTGCACTGCTCTCACGTCGTCCACTCCACCATGGTGGCCGAGGGCAACCTCATGCCCTGGGCATACAAGCTCTTACTCCGGATTGAGGAAGCTTGACTGGTGTCCCTACTCCACGCATACACACTCCCCTCCCGTCGCCTCCATGGTCGTCGCCTCCCCCGCCGCAGCTACCTCATCGTCATTGGGGATGATGAAGCATCAGAACAAGAAAGGCAAGATTTAGCAGCAGCAGCAGCAGCCATCGATCGGGTCTAGCACTGGCGGCTCGGTCTGCCACAATTGTGGCCAGCCCAGGCACAGGTGGTAAACGTGCCCTCTACCGACGGTCGAGGTGCGCGTCATTGCTACCATGCGTTGCCAGCGAGAGCGCCGTCTTGCCTCTGCCACTGTAGTTGTCGCCGGCTCTAACGCCTTGGCCTCGTCCAGGAGCTCCACCACTCCGGTCCCTTTGCCTGTCTAGCCGACACCAGCGTCGCAGCCGTACCATACGCAGCCTTCGGCGCCTCCGTTTCCTTCGCCAGCACAGTTCTCCTCCTACCCGAGCTCCGGTGCCGTCACTCCGTACTCAGTCTACACCCCCGGGCTGTCCTCTCATGAGCAACAGCTGGAGCAGTTCATCGCGCTCCAGCTCGGCCTGCCTCGCCCTCCTCCCCATGGAAGTGCAAATTGCATGACCTTCTGCTCTCCTGCCCAGCCCTGCATGACTGAGACTGAGTTGCAGTCATGTCCCTTTTCCTCGTCTATCTCGTCGTCTCCCATGGTCTCCTCTACCCCTTTTCGCGACGATGTTGCGTGGCTTGACGATTGGCAGTCTTGGTTCGTGCCTCTCTCTACCACGTCCGCGTCCTCCGCTTGCTGCCATGTGATGGTTAGCAACCTGGCGACCCCCGGTCCAAGACCCTGTTGAGACGTGGATCATCGACTCCGAAGCCACGCATCACATGACGGCCTCTCGTGAGGCCTTTAGTATGCTTGGCCTTGTAGGCGATGTCTCCGGTGTCCGGATGGACTGTGGATAGGTGACGCCAACACCACATCAGTGGTGTTGGCGTCGTTTGTTTCCGTGGTCCTTCCAGTGACGTCTTTCTGACCGATGTCCTTTTCGTCCAAGGTCTCAAGCTCAGCCTCCTCTCCGTCACTTCCCTTGATCGCATGAGCATGGACGTTGTGCACTCGCGTGGTGTTGGCATGGTGTCGTTGCGTCCGTCTGGTCTTGTCGTACTGCATGCCACCGCCCGTGGCAACCTGTGGCATGTACCTCGCCTCTCCTCCTCTCCTTCCGTCTCCTCCCCATCGACCGCCACATGCCATGTGTTTGTCACCAACACGCTCTCTCCTCAGCACACCTGTCTCTTCCACCGTCGCCTTTGCCATGTCCACTCTGCGGCCGTAGAGAGCATGCTCTGCACCCAGCCAGCCAAGGGCCTTGACCCGGAGACTTTCCCTCTCCCATGCCCCACCGAGTGCATTGATTGCGCTCAGAGGAAGATGCACTGGTCCACGTACCCTTTGTCTTCCTCCCATGCATCCGCCCCTCTTGACCTCATCCATTCGGATATCATGGGCCCTCTCCCCACCAAGTCCGTCGACGAGCATGGCCGCTATGTCATCACCCTCACTGACGACTGTTCTCGCTACCGCTAGGTCTTCTGCCTTCGGCAGAAGAGCGATGTTGCCCGAGCCATCCAGGACTGGCTTGTCCTTGCAGAGCGGGAGTTTGGCCGCTCTCTTGGCCACTTTTGCTCGGATCGCGGTGGTGAGTACTTGGGTGAGACGTCTGCGCCTTACACGCCAGCCCAGAACGGTGTCTCCGAGTGGTGGAACTGTACCATGGCCGACGCCGTCCGCACCATGCAAGTCAAGTCAAGGTTCTCCGATGGCTTCTCCTTTGAAGCCATGGCCTACATGACCTGGGTCTGGAACCAGATCCCCCATGGTCCTCTTCCCCGCCAGTCCACGCCGTACCTACATTGGTGCGGTCAGCGCGCTGACTTCCGCCCGGCTCACGTCTGGGGCTGTGTGGCCAATGTGTGGCTGCCCGCCCCGCAGCACTACATTGTCGAGTCCCGCGATGCCCTCTTCTTCGAGGACCTGTTTCCTCGCGACTGTTGAAATGATGCTCCTCACCATGGCAGGAGTGACTCCAAAAAGGAACACCAAAAAGACAAGCCTTAGTGGCTTAGTGGTTAATGGTGTCCACCTCTAGAGGCAGGGGCCCGGGTTCAAGTCCCACAAGATGAAATTCTGCCCTGCCTCAAGGGAGGTGGAAAATAGATGCCAGGAAGCTAGCTCAACCTCTAGAGTTCCTCTTTAAGTTTCTAGAAGGCCAGGTGAGGGTCCAGGAAGGTGGCACACCTTCTAGAAGGGGTGACTTGTCCTACAAGGCATCTAGAGGTGTCTTGGTCTTCTGGACACCTTCCCTCCTACTAGAAGCAAGCTGAGGAATCTAGGAAGGGGCAGAAGCTTCTAGAGGAGGGAAGGGATGCCTTCCTAGGTGNAAAAAGGCGTTGGCACTCCTTGTGTCCGCGTTATGCCCACCACAACTTGGGCACATCCAAGGATGCACCCTGGCCGCAGACGCCTGGTCAAAACTCTGCTCCATCTACCAGTCAAGCAACCTTGCCAATCAGCTCTTCATCTTCAAATGGCTCCTCACCCTCCGAGCCAACGAAGGCGACCACATCATGGAGATCATGCAGCAGATTGAGTCCCTCGCAGCGGAGTGCGTGGCCACGGGTTGGGAGGTCAACTCTCAGTCGCAAGCTATGATCCTCCTTCTGGCCTTGCCAGACAGTTGGAGTCCCATGATCACAGTCCTTGGTGGCTGGTCTTCCGACGAGCTGAAGTACCCCAAGGTTGCTGAGTACGTACGCAATGAGTGGATGCGACGTGGCGGTCGAGAGAGCTCAGTGGCATCAAGTTCAGCTTACACGGTTCATCCTCAAAGTGGAGGCCGAGGCGACAAGTGGAAGGGTGCCAAACAGGGCACCAAGAAGGGTGACAAGAAGGGGGAGTGCTTCAACTGCGGCAAGGAGGGCCACTACGCGCGCAACTGTCCTAAGAAGAAAACAGATCGGTCGCAGCGGGGCGGGAAGAAAGATGAGCACGCCCTTATGGCGTACAACTCCACCAACTTGAAGGATCCGGGAGTTGCCGTCATCGACTCCGGATCAGGCCGCCACACGCAATGCAACAGG
>SZWC01004058.1:81234-94939 GCA_023375785.1 Penium margaritaceum
AGTCCACCTGGAATGGACTCGGTAGTCCACATGGACTGGACTCGTGAGTCCACATGGACTGGACTCGTGAGTCCATATGAACAGGACTCGTGAGTCCACATAGAGCAGACTCGTGAGTCTGAATGGTGTAGACTCGCGAGTCCAAGGACTCGCGAGTCTGAGCCAGGACTCGCGAGTCTGAGTCTGATGCCTGACTCGGACTCGCAAGTCCGAGTCTGGTCCCAGACTCGTGAGTCCAGACTCGCGTACACCCTTAGTCCCGATCCAAGTCTCGATCCCAGTCCTCATCCCAGTCTTGATCCAAGTCCTGATCCCAGTCCGATCCCAGTCCCGATCCCAGGCCTGATCCCAGTCCCAATCCATGTCCCGATCCGGGTCTCGATCCCAGTCCCAATGCCAGTCCCGATCCCAGTTGGATCCCAATCCCGATCCCAGTCCCGATCCCAGTCCGGATCCTAGTCCCGATCCCAGTCCTGATCACAGTCCCGAACCCAGTCCCAATCCCAGCCCCGATCCGAGCCCCGATCCCAGTCCCCATCCCAGTCCCGATCCCTGTCCCGATCCCAGCCCCGATCCCTGTCCTGAACCCAGTCCCGATCCCTGTCTCGATCCCAGTCCCGAACTCAGTCCCGATCCTAGCCCTGATCCAAGTTGTTCCGATCCCAGCCCCGATCCCAGTCCCGATGCTAGTCCCGATCTAAGTCCCGGTCCCAGTCCCGATCCCAGTCCCAATCCCAGTCCCGATCCCAGTCCTAGTCCCAGTCCCAGTCCTAGTCCCAATCCTGGTCCCTGTCCCGGTCCCAGTCCCGGTCCCAGTCCCGGTCTCGGTTCCGGTCCCAGTCCTGGTCCCAATCCTGGTCCCAGTCCCGGTCCCAATCCTGGTCCCAGTCCCGGTCCCAGTCCCGGTCCTTGTCCCGATCCCAGACCCGATCCCAGTCCCGATCCCAGTCCCAATCCCAGTCCCGATGCTTGTTTCGATCCCAGTCCCGATCTCGGTCCCGATCGCAGTCCTAGTCTTAGTCCCGATCCCAGCCCCGGTCCCAGTCCCTGTCCCGGTCCCTGTGCCAGTCTCGGTCCTAGTCCCGGTCCTAGTCCCGGTCCCAATCCCGGTCCCAGTCCAGGTCCCAGTCTTTGTTCTAGTCCCGATCCCTGTCCCCATCCCTGTCCCGATCCCTGTCCCCGTCCCTGTCCCGGTCCCTGTGCCAGTCTCGGTCCTAGTCCCGGTCCTAGTCCCGGTCCCAATCCCGGTCCCAGTCCAGGTCCCAGTCTTTGTTCTAGTCCCGATCCCTGTCCCCATCCCTGTCCCGGTCCCAGTCCCAATTCTAGTCCCGATCCCTGTCCCAACCCCAGTCCCGATCCCAATCCCAATCCCAGTCCTGATGCTTGTCCCGATCCCAGTTCCGATCCCAGTCCCGATCGCTATCCTAGTCCTGGTCCCGGTCCCGGTCCCAGTCCCAATTCTAGTCCCGATCCCTGTCCCAACCCCAGTCCCGATCCCAATCCCAATCCCAGTCCTGATGCTTGTCCCGATCCCAGTTCCGATCCCAGTCCCGATCGCTATCCTAGTCCTGGTCCCGGTCCCGGTCCCAGTCCCGGTCCCAGTCCTGGTTTGAGTCCCGGTCCCAATCCCGGTCCCAGTCTCGGTCCCAGTCCCGGTCCTAGTCCCCGTCCTAGTCCCGGTCCCAGTCCCAGTCCCAGTCCCGACCCAGTCCCGATCCCACTTCCGATCCCAGTCCTGATCCCAGTGATGATCCTAGTCCTGATCCCAGTCCAGATCCTAGTCCGGACCCAGTCACGATCTCAGTCCTGATGCCAGCCCCGGTCCCAGTCCCGATCCCAGTCCCGATCCCAGTCCCGATCCCAGTCCCGATCCTAGTTTCGATATGAGTCCCGATCCTAGTCTCGATCCCAGTCCCAATCCCAGTCCCGATCGCAGTCCCGATCCAAGTCCCTGATCAGTCCTAGTCCCAGTCCTAGTCACAGTCGCAGTCCCAGTCCTGGTCCCAGTCCCGATCCTAGTCCCGGTCCCAGTCCTGGTCCCAGTCCCGGCCCCCGTCCCAATTGCAGTCCCGATCCCAGTCCCGATCCGAGTCCTGATCCCAGTCTCACACACCTACACCGACTTATACACACTTACACGCACTTAAACTCACTTACACGTACTTACACACACTTACACAAACTTACACACCTCTGCACACACTTATACGCACTTACACGTACTTACACGCACTTGCATGCACTTACACGAACTTACACGAACTTACACGTACTTACACGTACTTACATGTACTTACACGCACTTACACGCACTTACACGCACTAACACGCACTTACATGCACATACACATACCTATACACACTTACACATACTTACACGCACTTACACGCATCTGCACGTACTTATCTGCACTTATACAAACTTACAGACACTTACAAGTATTGACACACACTTATACGTACTTCCACGCACTTTCACGTACTTACATGCAATTATACACATTTACACGCACTTATGCGCACTAACACACACTTACACAAACTTGCACGCGCTTACACGCAATGACACACACTATCATGCACTTACACGCACTTGCACACACTCACACGTACTAAGTCGTACTTACACGAACTTATATGCACTTACATGCATTTACACACACTTACACGTACTGACACGTACTTACACGCACTTACTTGCACTTGCAAGTACTTACACCCACTTACACAAACGTACGCCCACTTACACGCACTTACTCGTGCTTCCATGTACTTACATGTACTTACACGCACTAACTTGCACTTACACGCACTTACACGTACTTACTCGCACTTACACCCCCTACACGCACTTACATGCACTTACACGCACTTACTCGTGCTTCCATGTACTTACATGTACTTACACGCACTAACTTGCACTTACACGCACTTACACGTACTTACTCGCACTTACACCCCCTACACGCACTTACATTCACTTGCACACAATTACACACACTTACGCATACTTACACAAACTTACACGCACTTACACGCACTTACACTCACTTACACATACTTACACGCACTTACACGCACTTACACACACTTACACACACTTACATGCACCTGCACACACTTATGCGCACTTATACGTACTTACACGTACTTACACACACTTACACACACTAACATGTAAAAACACGCACTTACACGTACTTCAACACACTTACACGTACTTACACGAACTTACACGAACTTATCGGCACTTAAACGGAACTTACACGCACTTACACGCACTTAAACTGAATTTACACACACTTACACACACTTACACGCACTTGCCCGCACTTACACGCATTTATACGCACCTACACGTACTTGCACGCACTTACACGCACTTCCACGAACTTACACGAACTTATAGGCACTTAAACGGAACTTACACACACTTACACGAACTTAAACGACACTTACACACACTTACACGTACTTACATACACTTATACGTACCTACACGCACTTACACACACTTACACGAACTTACTATTACGTACATACACTCACACGCACTTACACGTATTGACACGCACTTACACGTATTTACAGGCACTGACACGCACTTACGCGCATTTACAGGCACTTACATGCACTTACACAAATTAAAACACAGATTCATGTACCAACACGTACTTACATGCACTTATACACCTTACACGTACTTACACACACTTACACGCATTTATACGTACTTACATGCACTTACACGCACCTACATGCACTTACATGCACTTACCCATACTTACACAAACGTACAAGAACTTACACGTACTGACACGCACTTACACGCACTTACTTGCACTTACATGCACTTACACGTACTTGTACAAACATACACGCACTTATACACACCTACACGGACTTATGCACACTTAAACGCACTTAAACGCACTTACATGCACTTACACAAACTTGTACGAACGTAAACACACTTACACACACTTATGTGCAATTACACGCACATACACGTACTTACATGCACTGTCACAAACTTACATGAACTTACATGCACTTACACGTACTTACACGTACTTACACGCACTTACACGCACTTACACACACTTATGTGCAATTACACGCACATACACGTACTTACATGCACTGTCACAAACTTACATGAACTTACATGCACTTACACGTACTTACACGTACTTACACGCACTTACACGCACTTCTACGCACTAACACACACTTACACGCACATACATGTACATACATGCACTTACACATACTCACACATACATACACACATCTACACGCACTTACCCGCACTCACATAAACTTACAGACACTTACATGCATTGACACGTACTTACACGTACTTATACACACTTTCACATACTCACACGCAATTACATGCACTTACACACGCTTACACACACTTACACATACTTACACGCACTTACACGCACTTACTCGCACTTACACGTACTTACACGTACTTACTTGCACTTGCAAGCACTTATACCAACTTACAGACACTTACACGCACTTACACGCACTTACACGTGCTTACATGTGCTAACACGTACTTACACGCACTAACTGTACTTACACCTACTTACAGTACTTACACGCACTCACATCCCCCTACATGCACTTACATGCACTTACACACAATTACACGTACTTACACGTACTTACACTGACTTAGAGGCACGTACACGCACTTACACACACTTACACGTAATTACACACACTTACATGGGCTTACACACACTTACACACACCAACATGTACTAACAGGTACTTACACGCACTTACACGCACTTACACATAATTAAACACACTTACACGTACTAACACAAACTTACAAGAACTTATACGTTGTTGAACGGAACTTACACGCACTTACACGCACTTAAACTGAACTTACATGCACTAAATGCACTTACACGCACTTGCACACACATACATACACTCATAAGAACCTACACATACTTACACGCACGTACACGTACTTACGCGCACTTACACGCACATACACGCACTTACACGCAATTACATGGATTTACACAAACTTACACACAATTAAAACTTACTTACACATACGTCCACACACTTCCACGCACTTACACACACTTACATGCACTTACACGTACATACATGTACTTACATGCACTTACACAAACTTAAACCGCAATTACACACACCTACACGCACTTACATGCACTGACAGGCACTTACACGCACTTACATGTACTTACATTAACTTACACGTACCTACACTCACTGACACGCACTTATACAAACTTACATGCACTTACAAGGACTTACACGCACTTACACTTATTTGCACATACTTACATGCACTTACTTGCACTTGCAAGCACTTATACCCACTTACATGCACTTACACGCACTTACACGTGCTTCCAGGTACTTACACGTACTTACACGTACTTACACGCACTTACTTGCACTTGCAAGCACTTATACCCACTTACATGCACTTACACGCACTTACACGTGCTTCCAGGTACTTACACGTACTTACACGTACTTACACGCACTAACTTGCACTTACACACAATTACACATACTTCCACACGCTTACATGCTCTTACACTTACTTTTGCGCACTTCCTCGCACTTACACAAACCTACATGCACTTACACGCACTTACACGCACATACACACACTTAGAGGCACTTATACGTACTTACACGCACTTACATGCACTTACACGTACTTATACGCACTTACACGCACTAACACGTACTTACATGCACACATACATACTTACACACACTTACGCACACTTTCATGCCTTTATACGCACTTACACGCACTTGCACGCACTTACATGCACCTACATGCACTTACCCATACTTACACAAACGTACAAGCACTTACACGCACTGACACACACTTACACGCACTTACACACACCTACACGGACTTACACACACTTACACGCACTTACACGCACTTACACACACTTACACAAACGTATACACACTTCCACACACGTATGCGCACCTACACGCACTTACTCGCACTTCCATGCACTTACACGAAGTTACACAAAGTTACACGCACTAACACGTACTTACACGTACGTATACGCACTTACATGCACTTACACATACTGACATGCACTTACACGCACGTACACGTACCTACACGAACGTACACATACTTACACGTACTTACACGCATCTACACGCACTTACCCGCACTCACACAAACATATAGACACTTACACGCACTGACACGTACTTACACGTACTTACATACACTTTCACGCACTTACACATACTTACACGTACTTACACGCATCTACACGCACTTACCCGCACTCACACAAACATATAGACACTTACACGCACTGACACGTACTTACACGTACTTACATACACTTTCACGCACTTACACATACTTCCACGCACTTACATGCACTTACACGCACTTACACGCACTCACACGAACTTGCATGCACTTACACGCACTTACACACACTTTCCTGCCCTTACACGCACTTACACGCTCTTATACACACTTACACGTACTTACACGTACTTACTTGCACTTGCAAGTACTTACACCCACTTACACACACTTACACATACTTACATGCACTTACACGCACTTACATCCCCTACACGTACTTACATGCACGCACACACAATTACACACACTTACACGTACTTACATACACTTACACGCACTTACACGCACTTACACGCACTTACATCCCCTACACGTACTTACATGCACGCACACACAATTACACACACTTACACGTACTTACATACACTTACACGCACTTACACGCACTTACACTCACTTACATGTACTTACATGCACTTACACACACTTACAAGCACTTACACACACTTACATGCACTTACACACACTTACTCGCACTTACACGTACTTACACGCACTTACACACACTCACACACACCAACATGTACTAACACATACTTCCACATACAAACACGCACTTTAACGTACTTAAACACACATACACGCACTAACACAAACTTACATGAACTTATACACACTTAAAGGGAATGTACACGCACTTGCACGTACTTACACGCACTTGCATGCACTTGCACGCACTTACACGCACTTATATGCACCTACACGTACTTACACACACTTACACGTACTTACATGCACTTACACGCACATATACGTACTTACACGCACTTACTCGGATTTACACAAACTTACACACACTCGAACTGAACTTACACATACTTCCACGTACTTCCACGCACTTACACATACTTACATGCACTTACACGCACTTACACGCACTTACTCGGATTTACACAAACTTACACACACTCGAACTGAACTTACACATACTTCCACGTACTTCCACGCACTTACACATACTTACATGCACTTACACGCACTTACACTAACCTATACATACTTACACGCACTTACACGTACTTACACGTACTTACACACACTTACATGCACTTACACGTACTTACACACACTTACATGTACTTGCACACACTTACTCGTACTTACACGTACTTACACGCACTTACACGCACTTACACGTACTTACACGTACTTACACACACTTACATGCACTTACACGTACTTACACACACTTACATGTACTTGCACACACTTACTCGTACTTACACGTACTTACACGCACTTACATACACTTGCACACACCAACATGTACTAACACCTACTTACACGCACTTACACGCACTTAAACGCACTTGAACACACTTCCACATACTAACACAAACTTACACAAAACTATACGCACTTGAACGGAACTTACACGCACTTACACGCACTTAAACCAAACTTACACGCACTTACATGCACTGACATGCACTTGCACGCACTTACACGCACTTGTACACACCTACACGTACTTACACGCACTTACACGTACTTACACGTACTTACATACACGTACACGCACTTACACGCAATTACACGAATTTACACAAACGTACACACACTTAAACTGAACGTACACATACTTCCACATACTTCCACGTACTTACACACACTTACACGTACATACATGCACTTATACGTAGTCACACGAACTTAAACCGCACTTACATGTACTTACACACACTTACATGCACTGACACGTACTTACATTTACTTACACGCACTTACACACACTGACACACACTTACACAAACTTACACATACTTACACGTACTTACACGCACTCACATGTGTTTGTAAGCACTTATACGCACTTACTTGCACTTGCAAGTACTTATACCCACCTACACACACTTACACGCACTAACACGCACTTACACATACTTACACGTACTTACACGCACTCACATGTGTTTGTAAGCACTTATACGCACTTACTTGCACTTGCAAGTACTTATACCCACCTACACACACTTACACGCACTAACACGCACTTACACATACTTCCATGTACTTACACGTACTTACACGCACTAACTTGCATTTACACGTACTTTCACGTACTTACATGCGCTTACATGCTCTTACACATACTTATACGCACTTATACGTACTTACACAAACTTACACGCACTTACACGTACTTACACGTACTTACACGCACTAACTTGCATTTACACGTACTTTCACGTACTTACATGCGCTTACATGCTCTTACACATACTTATACGCACTTATACGTACTTACACAAACTTACACGCACTTACACGTACTTACACGCACGTACACACACTTACACGTACTTACACGTACTTACACGCACTTACACGCACTTACACGTACTTACACGCACTGACACGCACTTACATACACTTAAACCGACTTACACGTACTTACACGTACATAAACACACTTACACACACTAACACGTACTAACACACACTTACACGCACTTACATGCACTTAAACAAACGTACACAAACTTACCTACACTTAAACTAAACTTGCACACACTTATATACACCTCCACGCACTTACACGCACTCACACCCACTAACAAGTACTTATATGCACTTACACGTACTTACACCAACTTAAACCACACTTACACGCACTTCCATACACTTACATGCACTTACACGCACTTACGCGCACTTACACGAACTTACATTTACTCACACGGACTTACACACACTTACACGCACTTACACGCACTGACACGCAATTGCATGTACTTACACGCACTTACACACACTTACACACACTTACACGCACTTAAACACACTTAACGCACTTACTCACACTTACACATACTTGCAGACACTTGTACAATACTACAAGCACTTATACGCACTTAAATGCACTTTCACACAATTACACGCACTTACACGCACTTAAACACACTCACACATACATACACACACTTACATGAACTTACACATTTATACTCACTTATACGTACTTACACGCACGTACACGCACTTAAACGCACTTAACGCACTTACACGTACTTACATGTACTTACATGCACTTATACACACTAAAACGTACTTACATGTACTCACATGCACTTACACACACTAGCACGTACATACACATACTTATACACACTTACACGCACTTACACGCACTTTCATTCACTCGCACGCTTTCACACGCACTTACACGCACTTACATGCACTTACACACACTAGCACGTACATACACATACTTATACACACTTACACGCACTTACACGCACTTTCATTCACTCGCACGCTTTCACACGCACTTACACGCACTTACACACACTAACACACACTTAACGCACATACACGCACTTACACATACTCGTACACACTTGCGCACACTTACATGCTCTTACACACACTTACACACACTTTCAGATACTTACACACACTTACACGCACTTAAGCTCACTTACACGCACTTACACGCACTTACACATACTTATATGCACTTACACGTACATACACCCACTTACCCAAACTTACATGTACTTACTTGCACTTACATGCATTGACACGTACTCATACACACTTACACGCACTTCCAGGCACTTACACGCATTACACGCACTTACACGCACTTACACGTACTTACACGCACTTACACATACATACACGTACTTACCCGCACTGATACAAACTTACTCGCACTTACATGCATTGACACGTACTCATACACACTTACACGCACTTACATGCACTTGCACACACTTTCACAAACTTACACACACTTACACGCACTTACACGCACTTACACATACATACATATACTTACACGCACTAATACGTACTAACACGCACTTACACGCACTCACACGCACTTGCACGCACTTACACAAACTTATACGAACTTACACGCACTTAAACTGACCTTGTACACAGTTATATACGCTTCCACGTACTTACACGCACTTACACCCACTTACACGTACTTACATGCACTTACACGCACTCAAACGAACTTAAACAACACTTACACGCACTTCCATGCACTTACACACACTTACACACACGTAGACAAACATACACTTACTTACACAAACCTACACGCACTTACACGCACTTACACGCACTGACACATACTTACACATACTTACACACACTTACAAATACTTACATGCACTTACACACACTTATATGCACTTAACACACTTACATGCACTTACACATACTTGTACACACTTGCACACACTTACACGCACTTACACGCACTTACACAGACTTTCACACTTATTAACAAACTTACACGTACTTCAATGCACTTTCACATACATACACACACTTACACAAACTTACACGCACTTACACGTACTTGTACGCACTAACACGCACTTACACACGCTTACACCCACTACCACGTACTTAACGCACTTACACGCACTTACACATACTTCTACGTAATTCCACGTACTAACACGTACTTACAAGTACTTACTCGCACATACACGTACTTACATGCACTTACACGTACTAACATGTACTTGCACGTACTTACACACACTAACACACAATAACACGCACTTAAAGCACTCACACACACTTACACGCACTTGCACACACTTGCACACACTTACATGCACCTACACACTTTTATACGCACTTTCAAGCACTTACACTTACATACATGCACGTAAACGCACTTACACATGCATACACACACTTACACAAACTTCCAAGCACTTACACGTATGTATACACACTTACATGCACGTACATGCACTTACACGCACTTACACGCACATACACGTACTTAACACAATTACATGTACTTACACGTACTTATACGTACTTACATGCACTTCCACGCATTTATATGCACATACACGCACTAACCCGCACTTAACGCACTTACACGCACTTACACACACATACACGTACTTAACACAATTACATGTACTTACACGTACTTATACGTACTTACATGCACTTCCACGCATTTATATGCACATACACGCACTAACCCGCACTTAACGCACTTACACGCACTTACACGTACTTGCACACACTTGCACACACTTACACGCACTTTCACGCACTTACACGTACTTAGAAGCACTTAAACGCACTTACACTTACATACACACACTCATTAATGACACGCACTTACACACACTTATATGTACTTACACGCACTTACACGTACTTAGAAGCACTTAAACGCACTTACACTTACATACACACACTCATTAATGACACGCACTTACACACACTTATATGTACTTACACGCACTTAAACACACTTACACGTACTTACACAAACTTACACCTACTTACATGTACTTACACGCACTTACACGCACTTACACGTACTTACACGTTCTTACATGCACTAACACACACTTACACATACTTACACGTACTTATACGCACTTACACGTACTTACACACAGTTACACGCACTTACACGTACCTACACGTACTTACACGCACTTACACAAACTTACACGCACTTACACGTATTGACACATTCTTATACGCACTTACACGCACTTACAGGCACTTACATGCATTACACGGACTTACACGCACTTACACAAACTTACACGCACTTACACGTATTGACACATTCTTATACGCACTTACACGCACTTACAGGCACTTACATGCATTACACGGACTTACACGCACTTAAACGCACTTACGCACACTTACACGAACTTGCACACACATGCACGTACTTACATGCACTTACACGTACTTACACGCACTTACTTGCTCTTGCAAGCACTTATACCCACTTACACACACTTACACGCACTTACACGTGCTTACACATGCTTACATGTACTTACATGTACTTACACATACTTATACGCACTTACAAGCACTTACACATACTTACATGCACTTGCACATACTTACACGCACTTACTCACGCTTACAGGCACTTACATGTACTTACACATACTTATACGCACTTACAAGCACTTACACATACTTACATGCACTTGCACATACTTACACGCACTTACTCACGCTTACAGGCACTTACATGCACTTATACGCACTTATACGCACTTACACGCACTTACACACACTTGCACGTACTTACACGCACTTACACGCACTTACACGCACTTACACGCACTTACATACACTTCCACATACTTACACGCACTAACACGCACTAACATGCACTTACACACGCTTACACACACTTACACGCACTTACACAAACTTACACGCACTTAACTTGAACTTACACGTACTTACACGCACTTACACGTACTTACACGCACTTACACGCACTTAAATGCACTTGCATGCACTTACACGCACTTATATGCACCCATACCCTCTTAAAACACTTACACGCACGTACATACGCTTACACGCACTCGCACGCGATTACACAAACTAACACCCACAAAAACTGAACTAACACGCACATACACGCACTTCTACGCACTTCCACGCACTTACCTGCACTTGCACGTACTTACATGCACTTACACATACTTACACGAACTTAAACAGTACTTACACGCACTTACACGCACTTACACACACTTACACGCACTTACACGTGCTTACACGTACTTACACGAACTTAAACCGCACTTACACGCACTTACACAAACTTACACAAACTAACATGCACCTACACACACTTACATACACTTACACCTACTTACACATACTTACGCGCACTTACTTGCACTTGCAAGTACTTATACCCACTTACACACACTTACACGCACTTACATGCACGTACACGTGCTTATATGTACTTACACGTACTTACACCTACTAACACACACTTACACCCACTAACATGTAGTTACATGCACTAGCACCCACATACACGCACTTACACGCACTTACACACACTTACACGCACTTACACACACTTTCACACACTTACCCGCACTTACACAAAATTACACAAACTTACACACACTGATACGCACTTACACGCAGTTACATGCACTACCACGCACTTAGACGCACTTGGACAAACTTACATGCACTTACACGCACTTACACACACTTACACGCACCTACACGGACTTACATGCACTTACACGCAGTTACACGCAGTTACACACACTTACACGCACTTGTACACACTTACACAAACTTAGTTGCACTTATTTGTACTTATACGCACTTACACGCACGTATACACACTTACACGCACTTACACACACTTTCACGAACTTACACAGACTTACACGCACGTCCACACACCTACACATACTTACACGTACTAAGATGCACTTACACGCACTTACACCCACTTACACATACATACTTACA
>SZWC01004058.1:95061-111894 GCA_023375785.1 Penium margaritaceum
CTTATACGCACTTACACGCACGTATACACACTTACACGCACTTACACACACTTTCACGAACTTACACAGACTTACACGCACGTCCACACACCTACACATACTTACACGTACTAAGATGCACTTACACGCACTTACACCCACTTACACATACATACTTACACGTAATTTCACGTACTTATACGCACCTATACGCACTTACCCGTACGTACACAAACTTGCACACACTTACACACACTGACACGTACTTACACGTACTTACATGTACTTACATGTACTTACACATACTTACATGCACTTACACGCACTTACACACACTTACACGCACTTACACAAACTTCCATGAACTTACACAAACTTAAACTGAAACTACAGGTACTTACACGCACTTAAACTGATCTTACACGTACTTACACGCACTTGCATGCAATTGCACGCAGTTATACACACTTACACGCACCTATAAACAATTACACGTACTTACACGCACTTACACCCACTTACACGTACGTACACACACTTATACAAACTTACACGAGCATACACGTACTTAAACTAAACTTACACGCACTTACATGCACTCCCATGCACTTAAATACACTTACACCCACTTACTCATACGTACATGCACTTACAGGCACTTACACAAGCTTACACGAACTTACACTCTCTTTCACGCACTTACAGGCACTTACAAGCACTTACACAAACTTACACTTACTTTCACGTACTTACAGGCACTTACACGTACTTACACGCATTGACACGCACTTACACGTACTTACACGCACTTACACACACTTGCACGCACTTACACACACTTTCATGTGCTTACATGCACTTACACATACTTACACGCACTTACACGTACTTACACGCACTTACACACACTTGCACGCACTTACACACACTTTCATGTGCTTACATGCACTTACACATACTTACACGTGTTTACTTATACTTACATGTACTTACACGTACTTACACGTACTCACACGCACTTACACGCACTTATACGCACTTACACGCACTTACACGCACTAACACGCACTGAACGCACTTGTACGCACTTACACGCACTTGCACACACTTGCAAACACTTGCACCCACTTGAACATACTTACACGTACTTTCACGCACTTGTACGCACTTTCATGCACTTATGCGCACATACACATACATACACACACTTACACAAACTTACACGTACTTACACGTACTTATACGCACTTACACGCACTTACACGCACTTACACGCACTTACATGAACTTATACGTACTTACACGCACTTACACGCACTTACACGTACTTACACGTACATACACACACTTACACAAACTTACACGTACTTACACGTACTTATACGCACTTACACGCACTTACACGCACTTACACGCACTTACATGAACTTATACGTACTTACACGCACTTACACGCACTTACACGTATTCACACGTACAAACACGTACTTACACGTTCTTCCACACACTTAGACGTACTTACGCATAATTGCACGCACTTACATGCACTTGCAAGCACTTACACCCACTTACACACACTTACACGCACTTACACGTACTTACACGTTCTTCCACACACTTAGACGTACTTACGCATAATTGCACGCACTTACATGCACTTGCAAGCACTTACACCCACTTACACACACTTACACGCACTTACATGCACTTATAGGTGCTTACATGTACTTACACATACTTACACATACTTACACAACCTTACACGCACTTACACGTACTTACATGCACTTACACCCACTCACACGTACTTACACGCACTTACACATAATTACACGCACTTACACGCACTTACACATACTTACACAACCTTACACGCACTTACACGTACTTACATGCACTTACACCCACTCACACGTACTTACACGCACTTACACATAATTACACGCACTTACACGCAGTTACACGCACTTATAGGCACTTTCACGCACCTACACAGACTTACACATACTCACACACACTTACATGTAATTACATGCACTTACGTGCACTAACGTACACTTACACAAACTTACTCGCACTTGCACGCACCTATACGCACTTACACGCACTCACACACACTTACACACACTTACATGCAATTACACAAACTTACATGAACTTCCACACACTCAAACGTACTTACGCGCACTTACATGCACTTACACACACTTACAGGTACTAACATGCACTTACACGCACTTACACGTACTTACTTGCACGTACACACACAAACGTAATCTACACTTACACACACTTACACATACTTGCACGTGCTTACACACACTAACACAAACTTAAACCGTACTTACACACACTAACACGCACTTACACAAACTTACACGAACGTACATTTACTTGCACGTACTTACACCCCTTTACACGCACTTAAAATTCACTTATACGTACTTACACGCAAATACGCGCACTTACAAGCACTTACACATTCTTACATGTAATTACACACACTTACACATACTTACACGTACTTACATGTACTTACATGCACTTACACAAACTTGCATACACTTACACGTGCTTACATGCACTTACACGTACTTATACACACGTACACATACTTACACGCACTTGCATGTGCTTACACGCACTTACACGTACTAACAAACACTTACACGCACTTACACGTACTTACATGCACTTACACGTACTAACACGCACTTACACACACTTACACACACTTACACGTACTTCTACACACTTACACACACTTACACACACTTACACGCACTTACACGTACTTACATGCACTTACACGTACTAACACGCACTTACACACACTTACACACACTTACACGTACTTCTACACACTTACACACACTTACACACACTTACACGCACTTACATACACTTAAATGTACTTACATGCAGTTACACACACTTCTACGTACATACACATACGTATAGGCATTTACACATACTTACACGCACTTGCACACACTTACACAAACTTCAAGGTACTTACATGTAATAACACGCACTTACACAAACTTATACACACTTACATGCACTGACACACACTTACATGCACTAACACACATTTACACGTACTCACACATACTTATACGCACTTACACGCCCTTAAACACACTTACACCTACTTACACGCACTTACACACACTTACACACACTTACACGTACTTACAGGCACTTACACGCACTTACACACAGTTACACGCACTTATACACACTTACATGCACTTACACGCACTTACGTGGACTGACACGCACTTACATGTACTTACACGGACTTACACGCACTTACACATACTTACACACACTTACACGCAATTACAAGCACTTACACATAGATACATGCACTTACACACACTTACATGCACTTACACGCACTTACACACACTTACATGCACTTACACGCACTTACACGCACTTACACACATTTACACGTCCCTACACGCACTTACACGAACTTACACACACTTACACATAATTACACACACTTACACATACCTACACACACTTACACGTACTTACACACACTTACATGTACTTACACACACTTACAAACCCTTACACGTACTTACACGTACTTACACGCACTTCCACATAGGTACACGTACTCACATGAACTCACACGCACTTACATGCACTTACACGCACTTACACGTACTTACTCGTACTGAAACGCACTTATATGCTCTTACATGCACTTACACACAGTTACACACACTTACATGCACTTTCACATACTTACATGAACTTACATGCACTTGCACCTACTTGCACACACTTAGACACACTTAGACACACTTAAATGTACTTACACAAACTCACACGCACTTACACATACTTACACGGACTTACACGTACTTACACGCACTTCCACACACTTACACGCACTTACACGCAGTTACACACACTTACACCCACTTGCTCGCACTTGCACGCACTTACACATACTTACACAAACTTACATGCACTTACACATAGTTACACATACTTACACACACTTACATGCACTAACACACACTCGTACTCACACGCACTTACACGCACTAAGACACACTTACACATACTCACACGCACTTCCACGCACATACACGCACATACACACACATACACACACTTATACGTACTTACATGCACTTAGACACAGTTACACACACTTACACACACTAACACCCACTAACATGCACTTACACATACTTACACGCACTTCCACGTACTTACACGCACTTACACGTACTTACTCATACTTACACACACTTACACACACTTATACGCACTTACACGCACTTCCACACACTTGAACTCACTTACACAAACTTACTCAAAACTACACGCACATAAACGATACTTACACACACTTACAAGTACTTACACAAACTAACACGCACTTACACGCACTTACACGCACTTACACGCACTTACACAAACTTACACGCACTTACAAGCACTTACACATACTTACACGCACTTTTACACACTTTCATGCACTTACACGTACTTACACACACTTAGACACACTTACACACACTTACACAAACTTACACGCACTTACAAGCACTTACACATACTTACACGCACTTTTACACACTTTCATGCACTTACACGTACTTACACACACTTAGACACACTTACACACACTTACACACACTTACAAAAACTTACACGAACTTACATGCACTTACACATACTTGCACATACTTACATGCACTCATACCCACATACACGCACTTACACACGCTTATACATACTTCCACGCATTTACACAAATTGACACACACCTACATGTCCTTACACGCACCTACATGCACTTACACGCACTTACACGTACTTACTCATAGTTACACATACTTACACACGCTTACACACACTTATACGCACTTGCATGCACTTACACAAACTTACACGCACTTACACATACTTACACGCACTAACACACACTTACAGGCACTTACACACACTTACACGCACTTACACATACTTACACATACTTACACGCACTCACACATACTTACACGCACTACATGCACTTACACGCACTTACACATACGTACACGCACTTACACGTACTTACATGCACTCAAACGCACTTACACACACTTACGTGCACTTACACATACTTACATGCACTTACACAAACTTGCATGCACTTACACACACTCACACACACTTACACGCACTTAAACGCACTTAAACACACTTACACGCACTAACACACACATGCACTTATAGGGACGCACTTACACATACATACACATGCGTACATGAACTTACATGCACTTACATGCACTTACATGCACTTACACCAATTCCATGCACTTACACAAACGTACACAAACTTACACGCACTTATACAAACTTACACACGCTTAAATGCACTTACACGCACTTACATGCACTTACACGCACTCTCACACACGTATACGCACTTACACGCACTTACACGTACTTACACGCACTTACATGCACTTACACGCACTTACACAAAATTACACGCACTTGTACACAATAACACGAACTTACACGTACTTACACGCACTTACATAAACTTCCACGCACTTAGAAGTACTTATACGTATTTACTCGCCCCTACATGCTCCTACGTACACTTACACGTATGACACGCATTTACACGTAATTACACACACTTACACGCACTTACATGTACCTACACACACTTACACAAACCCACATGAACCTACACGCACTTACACGGACTTCCACGTACTTACAGGAACTTACACACACTTACACCACTTACACGCACTTTCACGCATTCACACATACTTACACACACTTACATGTACTTACATGCACTTACACGTACTTCCACGTACTTACAGGAACTTACACACACTTACACCACTTACACGCACTTTCACGCATTCACACATACTTACACACACTTACATGTACTTACATGCACTTACACGCCCTTACACAAACTTACACGTACTTACACGCACTTGCATGCACTTACACGTACTTACACACACTTACACATACTTACAACACTTATACGTACTTACACGCACTTACATGCATTTACTTGCACTTGCAAACACTTACATCCACTTACACACACTTACATGCACTTACACACACTTACAAGTGCTTACATGTACTTACACATACTTACACGTACATACTTACACTTACACGTGCTTACACGCACTTACACGTACTTACACGCATGTACACGTACTTACACGTTCTTACATGCACTCACACTCACTTACACATACTTACATACACTTACACGCACTTACACACACTTACACGCACTTATACATACTTACACATACTAACTCACACTAACACATACTTACACGCACTTACATACACTTAGACAGACATACACGCACTTACAGAAACATACACGAATTTACACACACGTACACGCACTTAAACTGAACTTCCACGCACGTACACGCACTTACACATACCTGCACGTACTTACCTGCACCTACACACACCTACACGCACTTACACGTACCTACACTCACTTACACGCACGTACACGCACTTAGACAAACTTACACGAACTTACATGCACTTCAACTGAAGTTACATGCACTTATACGCACTTCCACGCACTAACACACACTTACACGCATTTACACACACTTATTCAAACTTAAACCACACTTACACACACTTACACGCACTTATACGCACTTCCACGCACTAACACACACTTACACGCATTTACACACACTTATTCAAACTTAAACCACACTTACACACACTTACACGCACTGATGCACACTTACACAAACTTACATGCACTTATCCACACTTACACGCACTTTCACACACTTCCACGCACCTAGACACACTTACATGCACTTACATGCACTACCACGTACTTACACACACTTACATAAACTTACATGCACTCACACGCACTTTCACACACTTACATGTACCTACACATACTTTCACACAGTTACGTACACTTACACGCACTTGCACGCACTTACACGTACTTACACACACTTATATGCACTAACATGCACTTATATACACTTACACGCACTTACACGTACTTACATGCACTTTCACACACTTACACGCACCTACAAACCTACATGCACTTACGTGCACTTACACGCACTAACATAAATGTACATGCACTTACACACACTTACACGTATTAACACACACTTACACATACACACACACACACACACATACACAGACTTACACGTACTTACACGTACTTACACATACTCACACGTACTTATGCGTACTTCCACACACTCACACAAACATCCACGCACTTTGACGCTCTTACACATTCTTACACGCACTTACACGTACTTATGCACACTTACATGCACTTACACGCACTTATACGTACTTATACGTAAATACACCCACTTACACACACTTACAGGAACGTACACGCACTTACACAGACATATACAATTACACACACTTACGTGCACTTACACACACTTTTACGTATTTGTACGCACATTTACACACGTATTTGCACATACACATACTTACATGCACTTGCACGCACTTATACACACTTACGCAAACTTACACGTACTTACACATACTTACACGCACTTACACACACTTGTACACACTTGCATACACTTACACGCACGTACACGCACTTACACGTACTTACACGCACTTACACGTACTTACACATACTTACACGCACTTACACACACTTGTACACACTTGCATACACTTACACGCACGTACACGCACTTACACGTACTTACACGCACTTACACATACCTACAAACACTTGCACGTACTTTCACGCACTTACACGCACTTACACATACTTACAGGCACTTACACGCACTTACACGTACTTACACGCACTTACATGCATTTACACATACTTACACACACTTATACGCACTTGCACGTACGTGCACCTACTTATACGCACTTACACGGACTTAAACCGCACTTACACGCACCTACACACACTTACACACACTTACACGCACTTACACACACTTACACGCACTTACATGTACTTACACGCACATACACATACTTACACACACTTACATGTACTTACACGTACTTACACGTACGTACACGTACTTGCATGCACTTGTACGTACTTACACACACTTACAGGCACTTACATGTACATACACACCCTTACACACACTTTCTTGACTTACACGCACTTATACAGAGTTACACACACTTACATACACTAAGCCACACTAACACACACTTACACGCACTTGCATGCACTTACACAAACTTATATGTACTTACACACACTTACACGTACTTACACAAATGTACATACACTTACACGCACTTATACGCACTTGCACGCACTTGCACACACTTAAACGCACTAACACGCACTAAAACGCACCTATACACACTTGCACGTACTCACACGCACTTACACACACTTACACACACGTACACACATGTGCACATAGTTAGACGCACTTATACGCACTTACATGTACTTCCACGCAGTTACATGCACTTATACAAACTTACAGAAAACTACACACATTAACCGCACTTACACGCACTTTACACGTACTTACACGCACTAACACGCACTTACACGCACTTACACGCACTTACACGAAGGTATCCACACTTGCATGTACTTGCACATACTTACACACACTTACACACACTTACACGCACTTACACACACTTACACGCACTTACATGTACTTACACGCACATACACATACTTACACACACTTACATGTACTTACACGTACTTACACGTACGTACACGCACTTGCATGCACTTGTACGTACTTACACACACTTACAGGCACTTACATGTACATACACACCCTTACACACACTTTCTTGACTTACACGCACTTATACAGAGTTACACACACTTACATACACTAAGCCACACTAACACACACTTACACGCACTTGCATGCACTTACACAAACTTATATGTACTTACACGCACTTACACGTACTTACACAAATGTACATACACTTACACGCACTTATACGCACTTGCACGCACTTGCACACACTTAAACGCACTAACACGCACTAAAACGCACCTATACACACTTGCACGTACTCACACGCACTTACACACACTTACACACACGTACACACATGTGCACATAGTTAGACGCACTTACACGCACTTACATGTACTTCCACGCAGTTACATGCACTTATACAAACTTACAGAAAACTACACACATTAACCGCACTTACACGCACTTTACACGTACTTACACGTACTTACACGCACTAACACGCACTTACACGCACTTACACGCACTTACACGAAGGTATCCACACTTGCATGTACTTGCACATACTTACACACACTTACACACACTTACACACACTTATACGCACATACACACACTCACATCCACTTACACGTACTTACACGCACTAACACGCACTTACACGCACTTACACGCACTTACACGAAGGTATCCACACTTGCATGTACTTGCACATACTTACACACACTTACACACACTTACACACACTTATACGCACATACACACACTCACATCCACTTACACGTACTTACACGCACCGACACTCATGAACACACACTTACACGCACTTACACACACTTACACAAACTTACACACACTTATACGTACTTACATGCACTGACATGCACTTATACGCACATACACAATTCAGGTACTTACACGCACTCATACCCACTTACACGCACTGACACGCACTTACACACAGTTACACACACTTCCACACACTTACACACACTTACACACACTTACATGCACTAAAACACACTTACACGCACTTACACGCACTTACACACACTTACATGCATGTACACGTACTTACACGCACTTACACGCACTTACATGAACGTACACGCACTTACACGCACTTACATGTGCTTACATGCACTTACACGTACTTACACGCACTTGCTTGCACTTACACGTACTTATACGTACATACACATACTTGCACATACTTACACACACGTACACGTACTTACACAAACTTACACGTACTTATACGTACTTACACGCACTTACACACACTTACACGTACTTACACGCACTTACACGCACTTGCACACACAAACAAGTACTTCAACGCACTTATGCGGACTTACACGCACTTACACGCACTTACACAAACATACACGCACTTACACGCACTTACACGCAGTTACATACACTTACACGCACTTACACACACTTACACGCACTTGCACACACAAACAAGTACTTCAACGCACTTATGCGGACTTACACGCACTTACACGCACTTACACAAACATACACGCACTTACACGCACTTACACGCAGTTACATACACTTACACGCACTTACACAAACTTACACGCATTTACACGTAATTTTACGTTCTAACTTGCACTTACACGTACTTATATGCACTCACACGTATTTACAGACACTTACACGTTCTAACATGCACTTACACATACTTGTACGTACTTATATGAACTTACACGCACAGACACACACATACACATACTTAAACAAGCCTAAACCTCACTTACACGCACTAACACGCACTTACATGCACTTACACGCACTTCCATGAACTTACACGTATTTACATGTACTTACACGCACTTACACGCACTTACACACACTTACACACACACACGCGCATTTACACGCACTTACACGCACTTACATGCACTTACACGCACTTCCATGAACTTACACGTATTTACATGTACTTACACGCACTTACACGCACTTACACACACTTACACACACACACGCGCATTTACACGCACTTACACGTACTTACATGCAGTTACACGCACTTACACGCAAGCGCACATACACCTACTTGTATGCACGTACACGCACTTATACGTACCTACACACACTTACACACACTTACACGCCTTTACATGCACTTACACGCACTTACACGCAAGCGCACATACACCTACTTGTATGCACGTACACGCACTTATACGTACCTACACACACTTACACACACTTACACGCCTTTACATGCACTTACACGCAGTTACACACATTTACATACACTAACACATACTAACATGTACTTATACACAGTTATACGCACTTACACGCACTTCCACGTACTTGCACACACTTACACGCACTTACACGCACTTACACATACTTACACATACGTACACGCACTTACATGCACTTTCACGCACTTACATGCACTTACATGCACTTACTTAAGGATGCATGTTTTTTAGGGGTTTTGGAAGACAAGTTATTTCCATGAAGCACAGTTGCGTGCAGACGAAGTCGCCCGCCATCTACTCTAGTCGAAAGGTCGACTTGGCTGACTTGGAGTCGGATAGATCAATTTGGAGTCGGAAGAAACCATAGGTTGATTTGCAACAATATGTTGATTTGCGACAGGGTGTTGATTTGGAACAGGGTGTTGATTTGCGATAAGGTGTTGATTTGCGACTGGGTGTTGATTTGCGACAGGGTGTTTATTTGTAACAGCATATTTTTTTTTCAACAGAGTGTTGATTTGCGACTGGGTGTTGATTTGCGACAGGCTGTTCATTTGCGATAGGTTGTTGATTTGCGACAGGATGTTGATTTGGGACAGGATGTTGATTTGCGACAGTTTATTTGATTTGCGACACAGTGTTGATTTGTGACAATGTGTTGATTTGCGATAAGGCGTTGATTTTCCACACAGTGTTGATTCACACTAAGGTGTTGAGTTACGACCAGGTTTTGATTTGCAACAAGCTCCTGATTTGGGACAAGGTCATGATTTGGGACGAGCAATTGATTTGCAACAAGGTGTTATTATGTGACAAGTTGTTGAACTATACCAAGGCTTTGATTTGCAACAAGGTGTTGATTTGCGCCCTACTTGCGCCCTAGTTGCGCCCTACTTGCACCCTAGTTGCGTCTTAGGTGCGCCCTAGTTACGCCCTAGTTGCGCCCTTCTTGCGCCCTTATTGCGCCCTACTTACACCCTACTGACGCCCTACTTGTGCCCTACTTGCGCCCTACTTGCGCTCTTCTGACGCCCTACTTGCGCCCTAGTTGTGCCCCAGTTGAGCCCTTGTTGCGCCTTAGTTGTGCTCTATTTGCGCCCTACTTGCGCCCTACTTTCCCCCTAGTTATGCCCTACTTGCACCTTAGTTGGGTCTTAGTTGCGCCCTAGTTGCGCCCTAGTTGCGCCATTCATGCGCACTTATTGCACCCTACTCACAACCTACTGGCGCCCTACTTGCGCCTTAGTTGCGCCTTAGTTGGGCACTTGGTACATCCTACATGTGGCCTAGTTGTGCCCTAGTTGCGTCTTACGTGCGCCCTACTTGCGCCCTAGTTGCACCCTAGTTGCGCCGTACTTGCACCCTCGTTGTGCCCTAGTTGCGACCTACTTGCGCCCTAGTTGCGCCCTAATTGCGCCCTAGTTGCGCCCTGGTTGCGCACAAGTTGGAACCTACTTGCACCCTACTTGCACCATACTTGCGTCCTACTTTCGCCTCAGTTGGGCACTAGCTACGCCCTAGTTGTACCCTGGTTGTGCCCTAGTTGCGTCCTGATTGTACACTATTTGGGCCCTAGTTGCGCCGTAGTTGCGCCCTAGTTGCGCCCTATTTGAGCCCTAGTTGCGCCCTAGTAGCGCCCTAGTTGCGCCCTAGTTGTGCCCTAGTTGCGCCCTAGTTGTGCCCTAGTTGCGCCCTAGTTGCGCCACAGTAGCCCCCGGTTGCGCCCTAATTGTGCCCTAAATGCGCCCTACTGGCGCCCTAGTTGCGCCCAAGTCGCGTCCTAGTCGCGCCCTAGTCGCGCCCAAATTGTAACCTAGTTGCGCACTAGTTGCACCCTAGTTGCGCCCTAGTTGCCGTCTAGTTGCGCCCTAGCTGTGCCCTAGTCGCGCCCCAGTTGCGCCCTTGTTGCGCCTTAGTAGCCCCCAGTTGCGCCCTAATTGCGCCCTAGTTGCACCCTAGTTGCGCTCTAGTTGCGCCCTGGTTGCGTCCAAGTCGCGCCCTGGTCGCGCCCTAGTCGTGCCCTGGTTGCGCTCTAGTTGCGAACTAGTTGAACCCTAGTTGTACCCTAGTTGCGCCCTAGTTACACCCTAGTCGTGCCCTAGTTGCATCCTAGTTGCGCCCTATTTGCGCCCTAGTTGCCCCATAGTTGCGCCCTAGTTGCGCCCGGGCGCCCTAGCTACGCCCTAGGTGCGCCGTACTTACACCCTAGTTACACCCTAGTTACGCACTAGTTGCACCCTAGTTGTGTCCTAGTTGCACCCTAGTTGCGCCCTAGTTGCGCCCTACTTGCGCCCTACTGGCGCCTACGTGCACCCTAGTTGCACCTGAGTTGGGCACTAGGTACGCCCTAGTTGTTCCCTAGTTGTGCCCTTAGTTGCGTCCTACTTGCGCCCTTGTTGCGCCTTAGTTGCGTCCTAGTTGCGCCCTAGTTGTGCCCAACTTGCACACTAGTTGCACCCTATTGGCGCCCTAGTTGTGCCCTAGTTGCACCCTAGTTGCACCCTAGTTGCGCCCTAGTTGTGCCCTAGTTACGCCCTCGTTGCGCCCTCGTTGCGCCCTAGTTGCGTCCTAGTTGCGCCCTTGTTGCGCCCTAGTTGCGCCCTAGATGCCCCCAGTTGCGCTCTAATTGCGCCATAGTTGCGCCCTAGTTGCGCCCTAGTTGCGCTCTAGTTGCGCCCTAGTTGCGCCCTAGTTGCGCCCTATTTGGACCCTAGTTGCGCCCTAGTTACGCCCTAGTTGCGCCCTAGTTGCGCCTAGTTACGCCCTGGTTGCGCCCTTGTTGCGCCTTAGTTGTGCCCTAGTTGCGCCCTACTTGCGTCCTTCTTGTACCCTAGTTGCGCCCTACTTGCACACTAGTTGCATTTTAGTTTCTCCCTAGTTGCGCCATAGTTATGCCCTTCTTCCGCCCTTATTGCACCCTACGTACACCCTACGGGCGCCCTACTTGCGCCCTAGTTGCGCCTCAGTTGGGCTCTAGCAACGCCCTAATTGTGCCCTAGTTGCGGCCTAGTTGCATCTTACTTGCACCCTACTTGCGTCCTAGATGCACCCTAGTTGCGCCCTACTTGCACCCTAGTTGCGCCCTAGTTGCGCCCTAGATGCGTCCTAGTTGTGCCCTGGTTGTGCACGAGTTGCAACCTACTTGCGCCCTCCTTTTACCCTACTTGGGCCCTGTTGCTCTTCAGTTGGGGACTAGCTACGCCTTAGTTGTACCCTAGTTGCGTCCTAGTTGCGTTCTACTTGTGCCCTTTTTGTGCCCTAGTTGCGCCTTAGTTGTGCCCTAGTTGCGCCCTAGTTGCGCCCCAGTTGTGCCCTAGCTTCGCCCTAGTTGTGCCCTTTTGCCTTAGTTGCGCCCTAGTTGTCTCCTAGTTGCGCCCTAGTTGTGCCCTAGTTGCCCCCAGTTGCGCCCTAATTGCACCCTAGTTGCGCCCTAGTTGCGTCCTAGTTGCGCCCTAGTTGCGCCCAAGTCGCGCCCTAGTGTGCCCTAGTTGCGTCCTAGTTGCGCCCTAGTTGTGCCCTAGTTGCGCCCTAGTTGCGCCCTAGTTGCGCCCTAGTTGCACCCTAGTTGTGTCCTAGTTACGCCCTAGTTGCGCCCAAGTCGCATCCTAGTCGTGCCCTAGTCGCGCCCTAGTTGCACCCTAGTTGCGCACTAGTTACACCCTGTTTACGCCCTAGTTGCGCCCTAGTTGCACCCTAGTTGTGTCCTAGTTACGCCCTAGTTGCGCCCAAGTCGCATCCTAGTCGTGCCCTAGTCGCGCCCTAGTTGCACCCTAGTTGCGCACTAGTTACACCCTGTTTACGCCCTAGTTGCGCCCTAATTGCACCCTAGTTGTGCCCTAGTTGCATCCCACTTACACCCTAGTTGCGCCCTAGTTATCCCCTAATTGCGCCCTTGTTGCGCCTTGGCCTCCTAGTTGCGCCCTAGTTGCATCCCACTTACACCCTAGTTGCGCCCTAGTTATCCCCTAATTGCGCCCTTGTTGCGCCTTGGCCTCCTAGTTGCGCCCTAGTTGCGCCCTACTTGCACCCATAGTTACACCCTAGATACGCACTAGTTCCACCCTAGTTGCGTCCTAGTTGCGCCCTAGTTGCGCCTTAGTTGCGCCCTACTTGACCCCTTCTGGCGCCTACTTGCGCCCTAGTTGCGCCTCAGTTGGACACTAGCAACGCCCTAGTTGTCCCCTAGTTGCACCCTAGTTCCGTCCTACTTGCGTCCTAGTTGGTCCTTTGATGTGTCCTATTTGCACCCAACTTGCACACTAGTTGCACCCTAGTTGCGCCCTTGTTGCGCCCTTGTTGTGGCATAATTGCACCCTAGTTGCGTGCTAGTTGCGCCCTAGTTGCACCCTGGTTGCGCTTTTGTTGCGTCCTAGTTGCGCCCTAGTTGCGCCATAGTTGCGCTCTACTTCCGCACTAGTTACGCCCTAGTTGAGCCCTAGTTTTGCCCAAGTTGCGCCCTAGGTGCCCCCTAGTTGCGCCCTAGTTGCGCCATAGTTGCGCTCTACTTCCGCACTAGTTACGCCCTAGTTGAGCCCTAGTTTTGCCCAAGTTGCGCCCTAGGTGCCCCCTAGTTGCGCCCTAGTTACGCTCTAGTTGCGCCCTATTCACGCCTAAGTTGTGCCCTAGTTGGGCCCTACCTGCGCCCCACTTGCGTCCTAGTCGCGTCCTAGTTGCACCCTACTTGCGCCCTAGATGCGTCCTAGTTGCGCCCTATTCACGCCTAAGTTGTGCCCTAGTTGGGCCCTACCTGCGCCCCACTTGCGTCCTAGTCGCGTCCTAGTTGCACCCTACTTGCGCCCTAGATGCGTCCTAGTTGCGTCCTAGTTGCGCCGTTCTTGCGCCCTTATTGCATCCTACTTACGCCCTTTTGGCATCCTACTTGTGCCCTAGTTGCGCCTCAGCTGGGCACTAGCTACGCCCTAGTTGTACCCTAGATGCGCCCTAGTTCCGTCCTACTTGTGCCATACTTGTGCCCTAATTGCGCCTTTGTTGTGCCCTAGTTGCGCCTTTGTTGCGCCCTAGTAGCACCCTGGTTGCGCCCTAGTTGCGCCCTAGTTCCGTCCTACTTGTGCCATACTTGTGCCCTAATTGCGCCTTTGTTGTGCCCTAGTTGCGCCTTTGTTGCGCCCTAGTAGCACCCTGGTTGCGCCCTAGTTGCGCCCTAGTTGCGCCCTAGTTGCTTCCTAGTTACGTACTAGTTGCGCCCTAGTTGTGCCCTAGTTGTGGCCTTGTTGCGCCCTTGTTGCGGCCTCGTTGCGCCCTCGTTGCGCCCTTGTTGCGCCCTAGTTGCGCCCTAGTTGTGCCCCACTTGCGCCGTAGTTGCGCCCTACTTGTGCCCTACTTGCGCCCTGCTTGCGCCCTAGTTGCACCCTAGTTGCACCCTAGTTGCGCCCTAGTTGCGTCCTAATTGCGCCCTAGTTGCGTCCTAGTTGCGCCCTAGTTGCGTCCTAGTTGCGCCTTAGTTGCGCCCTAGTTACGCCCTACTTGCGCCCTAGTTGCGCCCTAGTTGCACCCTAGTTGGGCCCTAGTTGTGCCCTAGTCGCGCCCTAGTCGCGCCCTAGTTGCGTCCTAGTTGCACCCTAGTTGCGCCCTTGTTGCACCCTAGTTGCACCCTTATTGCACCCTACTTGCGCCCAACTGGCACCCTACTTGCACCCTCGTTGTGCCTTAGTTGGGCACTAGCTACGCCCTAGTTGTGCCCTAGTTGCGCCCTAGTTGCGTCCTACTTGCGCCCTACTTGCTGGCTAGTTGCGCCTTAGTTGCGCCTTAGGGTGCAACTAGGGCGCAACTAGGGCACAACTAGGGCGGAACTAGGGCGCAACTAGGGCGCAACTAGGGCGCAACTAGGG